>CM067502.1:5556905-5824405 GCA_034509495.1 Acestrorhynchus altus | reverse complement strand
AAGCGTTGCACTGGTGCTGCTCAGGGAGTGAGAGTTTCCGTTAAAGTCTGTGGTTGCGTTTAACCCCTGCCACATGCTTCTGAACCTGGTGGTCTTATGGAGAGCATAGCTGGCTTTGTTATACTCCTCCATGTTCCCAGACCTAAAAGCAGTGGTACGTGCATCAGGTTCCACGAATTCCTCAAATAAGCACCCTTTTCAAAAACATCAAGTGGCCTTAAGTAGTAATTTATTTATACAATCAATTCCGATTTACTGTGTTGACCCACCTCAGCATTTAGAGCACATTCCGGCATGTTCCTTTGTATTTACCAGACATGTTTAGAGATCTGTTGTGTCTGTCTCGTATATGTGAACTGAATGTAAATCCACTCAGACGATGCCTGGCTTGTCTTTTTTCAGTGCTTGTTTGCTGATATTTGGGGAGATTTGCTGCTTTCTGCAGATAAAAGCATTAAATGCCATTCCCTTCTAAGGGAGACGTCGGCGTGCACCGGGTCATCACTGAATCCTAAATCAGAAAAGCAGAGGCTTGAATGTCACTGCTAAATCACAGATAGTGTCCTGAGGGAAACGTGCCTCACTATCTGCTCTGTCTTGCTGATAAGAGTCAACAAACCTGTCATTTTACCTGCAGCTTTTTCTTCTGCCACTTCCTATCCACTGTATAAGCAGATATGGAGCAGGTACATAGACAGAAGGTGGACAAGTGTCATGTGTAAGCCAAGCAGCGATTGACTCGATTCTGCTTTTTAAAAATGCCTCATGAGGAAGGCGAGGTTCAGGGGTATTTTACATGTTTTTTTTAATTCACCAAAACAAAAATTTAAAACATATTTGTAGGAGACAGTCAGACATGCCAGACGTTGCTGTGTTCAGGAGATCCTTGGCTACTCAAATGTATCTTCATTTGAGATGTAAATATGAGCAGAATTTAAACAATATTTGTTTATATATGTTAGATATTTTTATGTTGATCCAAAATTTGATACTAAGAACTTTATATCTATGAAATCCTGTTGCAAAATTGATCATTCATCATTTTGATGAATTGATTTTAATGATGACTATCTATCTATCTATCTATCTATCTATCTATCTATCTATCTATCTATCTATCTATCTATCTATCTATCTATCTATCTATCAGTATTATCCCTTCACATAACTTTTATTCTGTTGTCTGAATCACACAGAAAGTACACAAGTGCAGAGTACAGCCTGAAAGGCCTTTATTAAAGGGGTGAAACAAAAGTGAATAGTCAAAAACAGTCCTGGGCAAAACCACCAATAGCCGACCATAATGAAGGGCCATACCAATAAATGGAAACTGGAGGCAATGGTCCAGAACCAAACGAACAGCATATCCAGGGTAAGACAATAAACAGGGTCGAACAGGAAAAACAAGGTCAAACAGGAATGGAAAGTTAAGCAGTGCAGTAAAACTGCAAAACTTGGCAAGGACTGAATGAACAGAGAGGGTATATATTCACTGATAAAGAGGTGAAACAAATTCCATTGACTGGGGCTGGTTTCAGGTCATGTGATTAGCCAGAGGACCCCGGTTTGTGTAGTGTAATTACACGTAATTAATCTGCATGCAGGTAAAGCATGTACACATGGACAGAGAATTGTAGAATTTAAACTACAATTTAATTCAGTGGTGAACCAGGGTTTCTCAACCTGTGGGCCCGGGACCACCAGGGGGCTGTGAAGCACTGTCTAGTGGTTTGCAGGCCCACCCTCAGGGCATGGCAGTAATCCATAGTGGGCCAGTAATGGTACTTTAAATCATAAAAGCCATTAAAAAATTATTTAGTAAAAGTAAAAATTGAGAGAACAAAAGGGCTCAATCTCTAAATATTATAAGCATGAAAAGAAATGCATGAATAATATTAACAAATTAAATCAGTTATCAGACAATGCAGCCGCAAGCACCTAATAAAGAGCAGTTAGTGAACCAGAGACGTCGAAGTTCCTTTAATGGAAAAAGAATGGAGACACTGCTCCTCAGAAAAAAAAACAAGTCATCTGCGTGTACAACACAGACTACATCAGATATGACACGGAGAGAGCTTTTAGGAAATGTTACCCTGAATCAGGTGACCAGTGGAGATTCAAGGTGCATGCCTTCTTCTAAGACAGACCCACTTGAGATCCCAGAAGCAAAAACTTGATCAGCAAAAGCAAAAACTGGCAAAATCCAAATGAAAGTAACCAAGTATCCTGTAAAATATACACTACTGGTCAAACGTTTTACCCAACACGTATAGTATGCAGAAGTTGCGTTGTTAATCAAGAAATGACATCACAGCACGATGACTGTATGACATGGATTTGTTTTACTGGTTTACAATCAAACACTTTGACCACCCGTCTGTTAATGATCAGGACCCCACAGGACCACCACAGAGCAGGTATTATTTGAGTGAGGGGTCATTCTTAGCACTGCAGTGACATAATACATGTATACTGCCAGTGAAAAGATTCAGGACCCATATTGGGTGTTCTAAAACTTTTGCATTGTTGCATATATATATATATATATATACGATATGTATAGATATGTATAGACGGGGACTGAGCTGAATTCCCCCCCCCCCCAGACCACCACTCCTCACACCCACATTCACACAGGGACTGAACCGAACTGAACCCCACACCACTCCTCACCCACACAAAGACCATACCAAACACTAAGACTGGACTGTACCCACCCAGCACTCTACACACACACACACACACACACACACACACTCAGCACACAGGGACTGGGTCATCCCCATCCTTATCAGCAATATTTGCTGCTCATTCAGAACTCAGAACTATAAACCGTCTACCTCAGTAACTGCTGTTATCATGCACATCTATATGTTACAGTATGTTACATATCTCTGCACCTACCAGGACAGGATAGGATAGGATAGGACAGGATAGGATAGGATAGGATAGGATAGGATAGGATAGGATAGGATAGGATAGGATAGGATGGAACTTTATTGATCCCTTGGGAGGGTTCCCTCAGGGAAATTAAGGTTCCAGCCGCAACATAGGTACAGTACAAGGTAGAACGAGATAATTTAGTAAAGAAACACTATATAAGTATAAAGAATATATAATATAGAGACTATATTACAATATACAATATATATATATATATATATATATATATATATATATATATATATATAAATAGTGTATGAGAAAAAGTAGTAAACGAGTCCAGTAGAACGGGGTATTGCACATTATTATTGTTATTGCACTTGAAACTGTGTATTGCATTGTTATTATTGCACTTTGTTTATTGAACCAGGTCCAGGTGTGTTGTGGTTGTGGGTTGTGAGTGAGTTACTGGTCGTTCCTACTCATTCCCATCCTCCTGTTCCCCTCCCCCCCCCCCCCCAGAGAACAGTTGTACAGTCTGATGGCGTGCGGGACAAAAGAGTTATCCTCACCATGAACACTTCATTTCATTATACCGTTCTGTGTTGCACTGTCCTGTCCTGTCTGTCAAACTGTCTCTTGTTTACTGTATTTATTGTTTTCATTGTAGTGTTTGCACTTTATGTTGTCCTATTCTTGGTTCTTGGTTCCAGAGGAATGTAATTTCGTTACACTGTGGACCTGTACTCAGATGTAATCACAATAAAAAGCCTTGACTTGACTTTTCTGTTTTGCATTCGTAACATATGTTTATTCTGTTTGATTCGTGGAATTTTGTTTGCACATTTTATTATTTTGTGTAAAAGGTTAAACTCTATACCTTCACATCAGTCACCTGACTGATATATCAGTCAAGCTGTTCTCTAAAAGCCTTATAGCCCTGGAGGAGGAAGTGATGGATGAGAGATTGGCACCGATGCTTCCCTTTGTTTCGGTTTTGAGCAGCTGAGTGAGATTGCAGAAGACTTAGACATACAAACGATGGCCTTATAGTGGCCTTAGAGCACGTAGCCCTATAAATGTTCAGCTGGACTAATACTGCTTCAGGGGTTCATTTTTTTCCATTTCGTTTTTGTTTATCTCATTGGTTTCAGGAAAATGCAAATGAACTGTTTTGGAGCAAACACTTTCAGTCAAGACGCTGTCAAGATGCAGCATCACTCATGCTGACGGTTTCCCATGGCAACAAACACAGAAGATGATGTGGGATGTTTTTTAAGCTAATTTATTCATTAGATTGCTAAAAGACATCAGCACGTTTTCAATCAGGGCATTGAGTAATGCAGCCTTGAGGAACATCCTCTTCAAATCAAAGGCTTCTAAATGGTTCTTGTCTTTGGTCATATGGATCTTAAGACTGTGGACCCCATTGTGACCCTGAAAAGGAAGGGTGAGATGGTGAAAGACGGTTTTCACAACCTGTATAGGTTCTTTAAGAAGGTTCTTCACACTCACCCAGCAAATTTATGCAAAACTGGTTCTTTAGAGATGCAAAGGT
The DNA here is from genome assembly GCA_034509495.1 of Acestrorhynchus altus. NCBI lineage: Eukaryota > Metazoa > Chordata > Actinopteri > Characiformes > Acestrorhynchidae > Acestrorhynchus > Acestrorhynchus altus. The sequence continues at coordinate 5,819,964 of CM067502.1, read as the reverse complement.
GGTTCTATACACTAAAGGGTTTCTTACACTTCATCACTTTTGGTTCCATAAAGAACTGTGTTTATAACGGTGAACGGTGACACTGCTGTGTCTGATCCACTTGTATTAGCATAACACACACCACCACCATGTCAGTGTCACTGCAGTGCTGAGAATGACCCACCACCCACATAATACCTGGATTGTGGTGGTCCTGTGGGGTCCAGACCATTGAAGGTCAGGGTGAAAGGAAACATCGTTTCTTCCAGTCGTTCCATCATATAAAGCTATACAAGTTCAAGTTCTGAGCCAGAACTGACAGAAAGTCACCCAACAGCAGATCCCGCTGGTCTGTGTTGTGTTTACTGTTCCATGTGCTTTTGAGCACATGTCATGTCTCCTCCCATTCCCAGCTGTGTTCCATCTGTAACCCTGCCCCATCGTTATCATTTCCCAGCCGTGTCTCGTTATCCTGTGTATATAACTCCCTTGTCTCAGTTAGTCCGGGTCGTTCTTCTCGTTTGTATGTGTGACCAGTTGGTTACTCGTGTCGTGTTTTCATATCTGCTACCAATCGTAAGTTATATGTCAATAAATACAACCCTGCAAGTACTTCCACCTCCTACCTCTGTGTCCGGAGTCGTTACAAAGAGTGGTACAGAGCATGCCAAGACAAGAAAACTGTGATTGATAATCAAGTTTATTTCACCAAACATGACTTCTGAATTGAAAATTGTATTTTTTGGTTTAGAAATTAAATTAACTTTATTTATTTTCATTATTTGAGGTCAAACATTTTTTATTACTGGAAATAAATGTTCTAAATATCAATAGCAACTAGGTTTTCTTTAGAATTCTGTGCTCTCACCACCATTGCCTGGGCTTGATTCTCAGTCAGCATTTTAGGGAAGTCCTGACCTGGTGGTTAGGGAACCACCTTTGTGACTGTAATGTTGCTGGTTCGATTCCCTGAATCGTACTTAGGGCTCCGGGCTTGTGCCCTCACTGCCCCACAGTTTGTGAATTGACTAGTGTGTATGTGTGTCATTGTGTGAATGGGTTAAACGCAGAGGACATTGGCGTGGTTTACATTTAATATTTTAATCTGGAATTTGGGAGGTGTGGTCAATGAAAACGAAAACACCAATTAAATCAAACACCTCTGAATATTAAAATCGGAAACAAGTATTAAAAACAGGGAAACTAATGTACGTGGACTCATGCACACCATGTGCAGTGGTTCGTCTTTTTGTCAGGTTCCTTAAAGGACTGCATACAAATCATTTCTTCACAGAGAAGCTCCATTAACAATTCAATGTAAGTGCATTTAAACATTCACTTTGAAGGAACTATTACTTTTGCGAAAGAACCCTTGGTCTTCAGTGTACAGCATCTTTTTCCGTCATTGTGAGTAATATTGTGTGTAAAGAGTGTCAAGGCCAGCTTGTCGAGTGAATAAAGAACGAGAAAGTTCAGGCGCAACGTTATGAAAGGCGTTTTTTTTATTTCACAGCTCACTGTGAACTTCTTCAACATGTCCCTTCAGTCAATTAAGACGAATGATCCTAAGACAGAGTTAGATAATGAAAAAAAGAGTTAACCTTAATGGGCTAGTTTCCAAAAATTTAACATGAAGCCAATTACAAGCTCTGTGTGCTGGAATGGGCCGGGCTAAATCCCTCAGAGTCGGCTCAAATTGCTGCTTTTCTGCTGTTTTGTATCTAATCTTCTTCCGACGCCGCTACTGTTCCTGTTTGCCAAACCCCCTTCTCCCCGGTCTGTCTGGATGAGAGGTGTCCACCAGGGCTTTGATCAGGCCAACAGCTTACTCTTGCTCTTGCACACACTCTCACTCGCTTTCTCTCTCTCTCTCTCTTTCTGCCTGACTGTAGAAAAGGGCACGACTCTGCTGGAGCTCCGAACTGCACTGATCTGCGGATTGTGAGGATATCTCTCTTTTTTTGAACCTGCCTTGGCTCTATGCAGTATAGGCCTTGATGCCATGAATGCACTTTCTTATATTTCTTTTGATTATTTTTTTTATTCTCAATCACAAATACTGTGTAGATTCTTACCTTTCAATCCAAAGAACAGAGGGCGATGTTACACTGGGGAAATGTTGAGTCTGGATGTTATTTCAGAACAGTCAGAAAAGATCAAGTGAAAGGATAACGTGAACACAGAATAAAGTGAAATAACCTTAGTATTTAAGACTTAGAACCCTAGACTAATTTTTTGGGTCTTTTCGTACTTTGAGGTAGTTTTATTCATCAAAACAAAAAACACAAACGTGTTTAAAGGAGACAGTTACATATTGCCAAATATAGTTATTTTCAGGAGATCAAATTCTTTATTTGAAATGTGTAAATTAAGAGAATTTACTTGCACCTCTTTTTTTTCCTTTTTTTGCATAGATTAAAATACTTAATAGTCCTCCAAATATAAAAACACAAATAAAAAAAAACAGCGTTGTCCCTGCTCAGGACTTTGATTCTGAAATTTGAACACTGTGTAAGCAAAAAGAGAGCGAACAGCCCCTCCTTTCTCATTTCCTCTACAGTATCACTTTTCAATTTTTGGTGAGTTAAAGTACATCAAAATTGGCCAAGATTACTTAAGGTTAAGTTCATTCTCAAGACAGGAATAGGTGGATGGATGGATGGATGGATGGATGGATGGATGGATGGATGGATGGATGGATGGATGGATGGATTAATGGCTGGATGGATTAATGGATGGATGGATGGATGGATGGATGGATGGATACATAGATAGAAATGCACCAGTCATCAAGCTTTCTTGAATTAAAAACCCAAGGCGGCCAGGAGTCCAACCGAGGATCCCCCTCAGTGTGAGTGTATTAACAAACATGTGTGTGTGATTCCCTGCAGTGGACTGGTGCCCTGTCCACAGGGTATTGCTGCCTCGTGTCCAATGACTCCAGCAAAGCCAGGAGTCCAAACAAGCATGGCAAGCCTCGCTGTCTCTGGCAAGGTAGAATGTTTCTCCCTCTACCCCGTCACTATGGGCGACACATGGGCGACATTAATGCTTTCTTCCAGCAGTTGGAAAAAATATGGTTGATTGGCTTTGTTAAACATAGAGGGTGCAATCACAAGCGTTCGCCCTCCCAGCACTGGCAGCTTTGTGTGATAGAGGGTGTCCTAACTAGTGGGTGGGATTAGGATGGAACAGAAGCAAATGACAGTAAGAACTCTAGACCTGTAAAGCCTGACTCTCACCTCAGGATAATTGGGCTAATCTGGGGGTTGATTTGTCTCTCCTGACAATTCCACAAAGTGTCCTCAGTTTAAACGACTATCTTTCCAAATTAACCTGTATGTATAATCCTGCATAAACCCCTCTAATCTACTCACAGTGCAGTGGTGATTGCTCCAATGGGAAAAAGGCACAGCATGTTAAGGGAATGTGAAGGCCAGTAGAGGACCAACACATATGTGTTCCATACTCAAGTAGCATGTTAATCTGATCTAAAGTGACATTTGTTCCCAAGAAATTCTACAAAACCCCTTGTTCTGAGAGGCAAGCCCACTGGTCCAGCCTCGGGGAGTCTAATCCGAAAGTATGTGATGTTTTGTTCTGGGCAAATCCTGTAGCGTGGGGGTCTGTGATGATTGAAGGACAGCCAAGGACAAAAAGTGTGTGAAATCTGTCATCATGTGAAAGGCACAGCGTTGGTTAGGATTTCAGAAATCCTGCAGCGTAGGCCCAGCATTAAGGTTAATACAGAGATTCTCCTAGCTCAGATATTCCCCAGTCCCTCTCTGGACGCCGTTGAACAATGACAGCAGGAGCAAATGAAAGGTGACCTTTCCGGTCCAACTGAGGGGAGGATCCCTCCTTTTTCTCTTTGCCCACTGCGGCAGGCTCTTTACGCCACCCATCTTATGTCTCTATTCCATCCCGGAGCTGGAAAGAGCCTTTAGAGGGGAGGTTTCTGCAGGCAGAGCAAAAGGCCTCTGAGAGCCCCTGCAGTCAGCTTGGCACTGAATCCTAATTTCCTCCACTGATCAATATAAATGCTTACAGATTCACGGGCTGCGATGCGCAACGCCAGCCTAGCAGGGGGGGTCGGAGCAGTCCGGTGCTTTGCATACTGATATCCTCTATTCTGCACCAGCAGGGACCCTTTAACTCTGCAACTCAAAGCAGGGGATCCTGCGCCCTGGGTACAGTTACACAAATTCAGATCCACAATTTTTTACAACATTAAGGTGCCTCAAAAATTAAAACATATTTCTTCACAGAACCATTATGCAAATTCAGTGTAAACGCAGTGTATGAATGTGAAGAACCTCAACCTTTAGAACTGTAGGCCAATTTTGTGGGATATTTTCATACATTGACATCCTTTAATTCACCAAAAAAAAAACACTATGCCAGATATTGTTTCATGACTTTTCAGGATTTTCAGAAGATCCTAGTTTCCTCAAATGTGTCTTCATTTGAGGTTCAAATATTAAGAGGATCTGTATGAATTTGTCCATCTTGCAAGTACTGTTGATGTTATATGAAGTGTAAAAAAGCAGATTTATGTCCATCCATCCATCCATCCATCCATCCAGTATTATCCCTTCTCCAGACTTTTATTCAAAAATTTGAACACTGTGTGATTAACGAAAGAGTGCAAACAGTCATGTAAAGTAAACATGCCCTGGAAGCTCCTTTGGCATTTAAACTGGCACTTAACTCTGAATCACACCTTGTGTTCTCAGCTTTTTAAGTCAGGAAGGTCTCAACACAAAACACATACGGGTAGAAACCACAGAACCCACCTTTTCTATCAATAGTGGTTTTGTTGTGGTGCAGTGAGGAATCTGCGAGTAATTCATTGTGGAATATCATAGTTTTATAAATTTTATAACTGTTTCTAGAAGCTCCTGTTATTTTGGGCTGCTATGACAAGCAGACAAGAGATTGGCATGGATCCAAAAGGCAAAATCGTCCAAAAAAATAAGACAGTCTGAATTTTTTCATATATTTTGTCACAATAATAAGCTATATTATAAAGTATACTCAACTTATAGGCACCAATCTGCAACTATTATGTTCGGAATTCCAAAATTCTTTTTTCAGTTTCAAGTCTCTACATTCAAAGATAAGAAAAAAAGCAGGTGTTTGGCCATTTTTGATAACAACTTGGTCACTTTCTTCAAGATGTTAAACGTCTGATAGTATGGACACATCAAGTAATTACATATTTAAGAAGCCAAAGGCCTTCCATGAAGATATCATCATATGCCGTGTAACTCTGTGTCAATTACTGTGTTATTACGAGAAAAGAGGCAAAAACACACAAAAGACACACAACTTGTATAGCGAGGGCTCTAAGGGTTAGTTCCATTGGAGAAAAGGGAATATTAGCTGTTTCCTGAGCTGGATTACTCCCTGATAATTGGATTACTCCCGTATATGTAGGTTACTGCTTTTGACTTATGAAGCCTAGAAACCAGCATGTAACTGCATGCAGCATGAGAATCTCGGGTTCTAGGTGTCAACATGCATTCTGTCTCATAAACAAATAAAGAAGTGCACATTATTAAAAATGTGGTGTAAACTGCTTATTATTTAATTATATTTTTTCCCCCACAATTGTCAATCCCTAGTGTTAAATACTCAACCCTGTTCAGACTGATGTGGCCAATTTTTCTCGCTCAGATTCCGGTTGCCGATGGCAACCAGCGTAATGGAAACTGATATCAAGACACCATGATTTATTAAGCCACGTTTTAGGGGCCAGGGGTTAGAGTTTAAGTTTTTCTCTGCAGTTCACCCGCAGTACATTTATTCCTGCCAACTTCCATAAGCACTCAGTGATCTATCTGCCCAAGCTCTGCTTCTCTCAGTGAGACATATTACCCACCCATTCCAACCCACAACCTGCCTTCTGTCAAATTTGTCATACACTTTTGGTATGATTGCAGATGTGTCAGAAGAATTTCCAGTTACACTTCAGTTTTCTTGGAGCAGATATCTTTTTTTTGAAAAATATACCTATAATATATCTGCACCTTTAAGAGTGCAGACCTTTCTGTTGTGTAGAAAGCTGAGTAGGGATGTGCACAGCCCTGCACCCACTTGTTCTATGGATTAAAAAAAAAATCTATAAAAAAAAAAAAAAAAAAGTTGCCCCCAGAAAGAAGTGTGGGATTCCAGTGCTTTTGCAAAGGAAGATAAAGGTTATCAGGAACAATAAATGATTAAACATTTAGACCGAAATGATCAATGTTTATTGATCTACACATACAGAAGTAGTGTCTCTCAGTATGGCAGAGTTTGGTTTCAGAGTTGGAGTTGGAGTTGTAGAGGTTCCTAATGGTGTCCTACATACATCTCATACACCTTAAATGTTCTCACTCAGTTCTGCAGATGGTGCGGTAGGGGTGGAGTGTTGTTAGAGCGTCCAATAGCATACCACACATTTTCAATCAGGGATAGGTCTGGAGAGGAGACTGACCATGGCGTAACATCTGTCTTCAAGGTGAGATCTTGAGACGGCAGCAGTTTGTGGACGAGCGTCCTGCTGGAATAGAGCACCAGAGTGTGCAATCAGAAAAGATGGGCCACTGGTTGCAGGACCTCATTAATGTAACGTTGGTCTGTCAAAGTGCCTGTAATGAAGACCAAAGGTGATCTGATATCATATGAAATTGCACCCCACACCAGGAACTGATCACTCCTGCATTTTGTTTGTGGAACACAATAAGCCTAGAGTGAAATGTTGACTAGCTTAAGTGATTCTGACTCAAATAAGCCTGGCTTTTATGAGCTCATTTTGTAGAATAGCCCCCAGATCTCTCCTAACATGGTCACTTGCCTACAAAATGCACATAATTTGAAATTAATGGCGCATTTAAAAATGGCATATTTTAACAAATCCTAATTTTCTGAATGCTTTAACAGAGAGTTTAATTACTCTATTAAAGCAACAAATAAAAAAAAAAAAAATCTTAGGGGTCACATGGCCCCTCAGCTTCGGCACGACACCTCTGCCCGAGGCTTGTACAATTAATCAAGGAAAAGGGACGCATGTGGGAGGGATTTGTAGTGTGACCCTGCAAGCGGTTGGAAGCAGCTCGAGAGCAGCGTGGTGTTAATGGGGGATAAAATACAGTATTTGTGCTTTAAGAGGCTCCTTTACTGTTTTGACGTAATATCGATGAACATTTAAACTGCAATTATACGCTCTGTATTCTCAAACTACTGTTTGCCAGCCTCCCCTCCTTCATTGTAATTTAATGATGCATATATTTTAATGAGAAAATCAATACGTGTTTTATGTTATGTTGCTGGCAGCATTTATAGGACTGTGATATGGAATCCAGAGAAGCTTATTTGCATTATTTAAGATCTACTTCAGTGATCTGAGTTTCATTTACAAGGACCCTCTGGCAGTCTCTGTTTTTCTTCAGCTTCCAACACAGTCCCACAAAACCACAAACTGATAGCCAGGCTAACTTCATAAAAACATGGCGAAAAGTATCAACAATCTGTTGGTGTTAACCTTCAGAACTCAAGGAGACTTTTGTGGGATATTTCCAGAGTTTGGTTACTTTTAGTAACCAAAAAAATGAAGAACATATAGGTGACAAACAGGTCAAATATTGTTATTTTCAAGATAACTGCCACAATGTTGCAGGCAGTAACATGCCAGTATAGTAAGCTTCATATCTCAGGATCAGAGTAACCTACAGATATGATACCCATATCATAACAAACAGCAAGATTGAGCTCAGAAAGCGGCTCAAATTCACTCGTTTCCAACTGAATTAAATCCCAGTTTAAATACCAAAGGAGCTTCCAGTGCATGTTTACTGCTCTGTCAACGTGTACTTGCTCAACCTGCATACAGACTCTGACTGATCAGAGACCAGAGGGGGCGGGGCTAATGACAACACTGACCCAGATATGGGTTTTAGAGGAACATATGAAAGAAGGGACATTTTTGCGCTCTTTCTGTGTTTACATTGTGCTCAAATTTCAGAGTAAAAGTCCTGAGAAGTGATAATACTGATACATACATCAATAACAAAAATAATAAAGGATAATGAGGTTATTGTATCTGGATTACTGTCAAGTACTTTGAAGAATTATTATTATAAATGCTCTTGTCAATGTAATCATTACAAATTAATCATTAAACATCTTGCATTTTCAGTGTAGATGCAAGGAAAGTTTTGATAAATCTTGGGTCAAATTCCTACAAATACTTAAAATATGTCCAATCTCAAATGAAGACAAATGTTAGTAGTCTAGGATCTCCTGAAAATAACAGTATATGATAACAGTCTCCAATAAATACTTCTATTTGAATTTCTTTTGGTGAATAAAACAACATAAAACTACCAAAACATCCCACAACATCTAGGTTTCTAAAGGATACACTTTGCTCCGACCATAACAGGCTTCTGAAGAACTCCAGCAGTGTAAATTTCAGATGTATGAATAAACTAGAACAGGCAGCCCACTCCACTGCCACGGTTCTAACACACACAATAAGATCCAAACATATCATTTCCATTCTTCATCAGCAACTCTGGCTGTCTTTACAGCCTCCTCTTTCACCTCCCCAGTCTGTTCAACTAGAGATTGACCTCTTCACTCTTCCTTATTCAACCTTGAGGATGTGAAAGGTATTACAAAATGAAACATATAAATATATAAATAATATTTTCACACACGCATTATGAAAAACATATATCCTCTTAGGCACATTCAAGAATTATTGATTTTTTATTTTATTTTAAATATAAATGTTTAAAGATGCACCAAAGCACTCATCTACAATATATATTAAAAATACACTATATGTCCAAATCTTTGTGGACACCCTTTCTAAAGAATGCATTCAGCTGCTTTGAGTTGCACCCAAATTCAACACACAGCTTGTTAAGTCACTATAGAGAAGTACTACCAATAGAACAGGACTCTCTAATGCAGATTAGCAGCCTATTGGCACCCTCCCAAATGCCAATTGTAGGCTAGAGGAGTATAAAGCTCACTGGCATTGAGCTGTGGAGCAGTGATCAGGAGACTCAACTCAACACCACACCTCCCTTCTATCCTCAACCAATCACTTGCCCCCTTTTGTCTTTTAGGCTTTAACTCTCATGACCCTTTTGCTGCTTTACAGATGGTGACATCTCACTTTTTGGTCCTATTGGTCATCCAGGGAGTTGGCTCCACCTTAGCCTTGCCTGGCTAGACTAGGACCGGGCAAAATATCAATAGGTATATTGATATCAGTATATATGGGATATGGGCTGAGGCAATGTGTGTGTGTGTGTGTGTGTGTGTGTGTGTGTGTGTGTGTGTGTGTGTGTGTGTGTGTGTGTGTGTGTGTGTGTGTGTGTGTGTGTGTGTGATTTCAAATAAAGATCTGTATATATCTTGCTGGATTCTCCAAAGAGGCTTGGACCTGGATTTCTGTAAAGCTGCTTTGTGACAATCCTTCATTGTAAAAAAGCGCTTTAAACTTTGATTGATTAAATGATTGATTCTGCGTCCTCGCTCTGCTCTGCCTCTGTTCTCAGCTCCTCCCCTCCACCCCCATTCGCACTCTAACATACACACTATGAAGGGGACATAAGACTTAGTGTGTATGAAGAAGAAATGTAGATCAAATTTCAAATATAAAAAATGACAGAAGAAAGATTTCACAAGCTAAAATATATCGGGACATGACAACAGGCCAATGCTGAAGACTTCAACTCATAATTATTAACTTTCAGATTGTACGTCTTTGATCAGAATAGAATTATTCTGCATACTCTGTACAGTCCTCTGGTAGAACTGTGTTCTCTGGAAAGACAGTTGGGACGTTGGGGATGAGGTGGGATGGTGCTCATCCAAGATTCTGAACTCCCTATTGCTGTTATCACTAAATAGAACCAAATCCTCACAACAATGTATCAAAATCTAGTAGAAAGCATTTTTATTGGACAGTAGAGACAGTAATTCTGATGTAATATACATCATATATTATGTCAAATTCAATTTTGAAGGCAGTAAAACAAATGCTGAAGCTCTCCAGACCAGATGTTTTGGCTGTTCTCTGTGAATACACTGTCTTTTAATCTGGCTTACAGAGCAAAATTCCCATTGAAAATCTAGAATGCATGGTGACCATTTTAGAGGCCATTTGATTCATTAAAATGTGCTGCTTACAGAAAAATAAAATGAAAAACACAACCGTTTTTTTCATTCCTTAGATGATCCCCTCTTGTTCATACATTTGATTTGTCTGCTGGGATGTTCTTTGTAGAGGGATTTTGCAGAATTCCCAGAGGAGAAGGCTGGTTGGTTCTGATAGAAGAGGTAAGAGGTATAGAGAAGAGCATTCTATACGGCACCAAAAGGATTCTGGATCTCAAAGAATCTATTTTTAGCAGCACATGGAATGCTTTTGCAGGGTGTAATTGCTTTACTAACGAGGTGACCAGACTCTGGAAAAGTGAATTGCATATTATGCCATGCATATTGATGTGTTTTGTTGCACTTGCATTTTTTTTTTTGTTTAGAATGATGTCCACGGAGCGTGTAATGCAGCAATAAGGTTAAAAGCCTTATATGCATGTAGAAGATTATGACTTCAAAGTTATCCACTGCATGACCATCACGCATGAAAGTGATCAATAAACAAATAGACATTATCACATTAAAGCAAAGGGGGTGGACAGGGGGGAAGGTCGATTTAGAAGGGTCATCCTTTTCATTTATCTTTTTATTTAATAGTCTTCACTGGCATTTACCCACAATACTCCTCAAAGGGGTTCTTTATATCTTGTAGATGGTTCTCAAATGTACATATAAATCTAAGGAAACGCCCATCTTGTGTCTTCGTTTTATATGGGTGTTTTCTTATTTTTGAGACACCCTTTAGAAGGGTTCCATGTTAGAACTTCTACTTAAATTTACATGCCCTGCTCTTGACGCTAGTGGGGAGAGATCGTCCACATGTTTCCTCCGAGTCATGTGACAATAGCCTACCGCCTCTTTTCAAACTGCCACCATCTGTATCATTGCCGGGCAGCCATCACACTTGGAGGAGAACGCCGGATCCCCGAATATGACACAATGGACGGCAGACGCCTGCGTCGACCAGCAGCACACTTGTGAGACATGGGAAGAACACCATCTACCTCCACCCACCGAGGGAGAGCAAGCCAGCTGCCGCTGGTGAGCAGCATGAATCTGGATTCGAACCTGCGACCCCAGGATCATAGTGGTAGCACCTTAGAGCCGCTACGCCACTCGAGACCCAGAACTTATACTTTTTTAGCAAATTACAGAAAGCTGTAGTCAGAGCACATGGTCAACCATACTTGTAGATATGATTTATATAACCCAGTACTCTAACCACCGCACCACCACTCCACCCTACATTTAACCCATGTTGAATGCATCAACATCTGACTTTTGCATTGGTTGAGTTTTTACCAAGCTGATTGGCTGATTTTATTCTACCTCTTCTACTATTTTACTGCCATTATAAGCAACCCTGTTAATCTTTCACCCAGTAAATGGTGTCTCTTTTTATGTGGTGGTGGTTGCATGTTTGAATTCTACAGTCGCTCTGTGCCAGGCTGTGGGCTCTCGAGTACTGGACGTAGAAACTCTGATCTGGTGTTTAATAAAATTCAGTTTAAATCATCAGTTAAATGGATCTACAGTACCGCAGGAGATAAATACATTTGCCGGGGAGGAACGTGATGGATGGCTTTAAGACAGATATCGGATACCCAGGGTTCACTGATGGCTGCGGCATTTCTTTATCAAATTTAAAACTCCTCGCCATCAACCCTTCGTCGTCTTTTTTCATAGAACATTTTAAATAGAACACTGATTCTCTGATTAACTTTTAAAGCGTATCTCAGTCACATTTTAATTACTTGGAGCATGTACTCAGACAGAAGCTCAATTAAAGCTGCTGTATTAATAATTAAATTCCAGGGTTGACTTTCAGACGGAGAAATGGAACCATCATCACACTCGCTTATCTGCCTCATTCGTAATTGCTAATTATGTGCCCCGCTAGCCTTAACGATGACTGGGAACAGCGTAAAACCAGAGAGATTTTACTGCGGCAGGAACATTCCAGTGGGTAACATGAGAGAGTGTCAGCAGATTTCCAGTAGGAAGCCTTTTGCCCAGGCCTAGCCAGGAAAACGACTGCATTTGGATTCGCTGCGAGTCAAATATCAAAATTCCATCCTCACACAGCTAATATTCAATTCATATTCAAATCATATGCTTAAAAGCATCCATTTTCTTTCCATACGTCAATTTTGCTATTCAGGATGTGCTTTTACCTCCAGAGGCGGCCGTCGGCCAAGCTTAGCCGACTCTGTTAATATGCCAGCTTGCCACCAGAGAGCTTTTTGAGATGACATATGTTGGCCTTTCAGCATTTAAACCCTCATTGCTTGATGGCATGGGAGGGGGTGATGTGTTTTCCAAAGCCAAACAGCTGTCCATGGGCAGATGTGAGTTTTGGTCATTGGAATGGTGAAAGGGTGGAATGGCAACTTACAGTTTAACAGAACAAACTCAACTTTCTGTGTGCCACTCAATTGCATACTAATCAGTAATAGTAAGGATTTTTGATGTAATTTGGATAAAAGTGTGGCATAATCAAAAATCCACAATGCAGACTCACAACCATAAATGTTCTTCACTTGAAATGGAAGTCTCACAGTTCCCGGACATACTCTTGTGACTCTTGTGGCAGTATGGGCTCCAACTCCCAAAATCCCGAACTACCTCAATCAACTGGGACTCTCATTACCGGAATTCTTCCATGCACTATTTAACCATCCCATGTTTATTATGTCGTGCTTGACTTTGCTTGTTGTTTGACCTGCTTTTGTATTACCCCTTTGGTTGTGTTTTGCTGATTTTTGCTCTGACTCTTGTTTGGATTATGTTTGCTCTTTTGGATTTCCCGTCTGGTACTACTGCCATTTGTTTCCACTTGACCTGTGAGTCTGTTTTCTACATTAATCCCTGTTTTTATCCACATGAATTTGTGTCATTTGGATGTTGTTACAGAAAGCCCAGCCAATCATTTTCAAATGTCGGATATCAATAAACTGATTACTGCAGTCCCGGCACAGGGTTTAACACTTAATCAACACCAGAAGCACTTTGATGCACTAAATCGGACCAAGGAAACACGTACCTACCAACAAGGTGAGCAACAACACCAGCTCTCTTGCATTTCTGACAGTCTCAGTGAGTTGAACAATGGGCTAATGGCCCTGAGCCTTTCTGAGATCAGTTCAGTGCTCACTGCCAGTCCACCCCCTGTTCACCCAGAGGTAGGAGTTTTTCTGCCAGTAAGCCCGACAAGTATGATGGCACACCAGAGCTTTGCAGGGTTATTTTTTGCAACAATGCTCAATCTACTTCTCTAATTCAGCCCCTAGTTCCCACAGAGCTCTTTTATGATTTCCCATTTGACTGGTAAGGCTCTGGAATGTGCTTCTGCCATCTGGCCCCAGTTACAGGGTGCATCTTATCAGTGTTTTTTTCTTTCCTTTCCTTTCCTTTCCTTTCCTTTTTTTTACCCCTGACTTTCTCGCTGTGAAAGTGCCAATTCTCCAACCCTATTATCATTTTCACCATCACACGCGATGCTCTGGTCACTCTACATTTGACTTCAACCACTGCCTTTTTTTGAAACGGCCGCCATTTGCATTCTTGCTGGACAGCCAACATTCTCAGAGGAAATCGCCGGGTCTCCAGCTCTGATTCAATGGCAAACAGACGCCTGTGCCAACCAGCATCACATGAATCCAAGGTCAGGGTAGTGCTGGAGTAGCCCAAACGCTGGTGCTTTTTTGGATTTGCCCAATCTTACTGCAGAATCATTCATGGTTATAGCTGTATCACAGCTTCCATTACTACCCTCTCCAAGGTCTAATTTGTTCAGGGTAAGCTGACGTGGTTTTCAATAAACTCAAGATGTCTTTCAGGTCCCAGAGGACTAGGGATTCAGTTAACTTGCACCCAGTCATGTTCTATGTTCTATTCCCCCACAGAACTACTGGGAACTACAAGGAACTACTGTCCATTAAACTTGCCTTAGAAGAATGGTGGCATTGGATGGAGGGATCTAGACATCCTTTTCAAGTACTTTCTGATCACAAAAACCTAGAATACCTCTGCACTGCCTAAAGGCTTAAACCTCATCAAGCCTTTTCTTTCATTTTCAGTCCTCCATTACTTACCACCCCAGCAGCCATAAAACTAAGGCTATTGCACTCTCCAGGTTGTTCTTCGAAGAGACCCCAGTTGAGCCCCCAGTTCCAGAACAGGTTTTTGAAGACCTCAAAGATGACGCATTATATTCAGCCATAGTCCCAGCACAATTCCCCCCAGGCAGAAAGTACCTCCTCCCCCAGTTCCATGATCAGCTCATTACCTGGGCACATACCTCATTAACATCCTGCCACCCAAGGGAGTCACATACTCAGCAGCTAATAGTCACATGTTACTGGTCGGAGGATATGTTACATCATTTAGTGGCCTCTTGTTCCACACGCTCTCAATTTAAGGTACCCAAAGTGATAGCTGCAGGCAAACTTGTGACCTTACCTGTTTCTGAACAACCCTGGTCTCATCTAGCCATAGTTTTCATGATTGATCTGTTGCCCTCTGACACATTTACCACCATCCTTGCTATGGTTGACTGTTTCTCTCCTGGGATTAAGTTCTCTCCCCATGGTCTTTCAGACCGCAAAGGTGTTGTTTTCTCATGTGTTTAGATTCTTTGGTATTCCTGAGGATATTTTGTCAGTCAGGGGTCTTCAATTCCCATCCCAAGTATGGTCTGCTTTGTTGAACGTTTCGGTGTCTCTGTGAGTGACTTCTGGGTACCAGTCGTCTTCTAACGGGCAATGTGAGAGGGTCAACAAGGAGTGGTGGAAGTTTCTTCATTTGTACTCTAATGAAAATCAGTCTTTTGGACGTTGTTATAGGAGGTATATATAAAATAATGAATTAACAGTCATTTTAGACAATTTCTGTTGGTCTGTTCATCCAAAGTACATTTGTCTGAGTGAAAACTAAAGACATTAAAAGTATGTTTATGAAGCGTTCATCTGCATAAATAGATCTGAGCAAATTTCGCCAAAATAGCCTCATTAAAAATATGTTTTTTTCCTCTCAAAAATGCACATGGTAGATGATTTGGCCATGCCAAGTTGATTTGGCTATGCTTTCATAAATATGCTAATTACATCCTGGGACAACACATTTAGATATGCTAAATACGTGATTAATAAACCCAGTGGTCAGGTGACAGGAATAATTTAAATACACATTTAATGTGTTTAACGTTCAAACAGGTAGCCCAGATTAATACACATAAACTGTATTATAAGAGTGGAGAAAATAAGGTATGAGCAGTACACTTAGTATATATTAAGTGCACATTAGTGTCATTTTATTATAGCAGTGCTGTAGTAAATTAGAGGTTCCAAAATAACAGAACTTAAATACAGAGCAGCACAATTTCAGTATACCATGGGGTTTTTTTTAAGGGATTCTACAGCGTGCTTAAGCAGTGCCATATTATTCCCTACACCAGTGGTTTTTACACCATGTACCACCTATAATCATAGGTGGTGGTACTTCTAAGTCATTTCACAGGAACACATATGCTGCACACACTTCTACAGTGTTGGCTAGATGTGGGCTGATTTTGCATTCTGCAAGCTAGCATAATATGACATTTAATTATTGTTTCTGGTCAATGCAGTAGGTATACATCTTGGAAAACAACAGAAGTACAGTGTAGGTATGTGTTTTGAACCCCAGATGAATTATTCAGCATGAATCCTAATGTAGAAACTGTTGTGAATAACTTGGTAACCGGTTGACTTAGTGTATGTTGCCCTGGGTCCTATTGTAGGGCCTGTGAAACTGATGCTAATCACTGTAGCTATGGGAGTGAAAAACTGATGCATGCTCTTATATACAGGCAAGGGTTAGAGTAAATAGAAATAAATGGAATGTAACTAAAATTATGAGCAAAAAATATAGATTTCAATCCTTGAAATGTTCAAAATTGGGAATGTAAATTGTGTTCCATTCAAACCAGTAATAAATAAATAAATAAGCATACACATATTAAAGCAACACAATGAATAAATGTTCCATGAAGAATAAACAGCAGATATAGCAGATATACTAAAAATGTCTATCAAACTCTTTATAATTAAACTGTCCAAGAAATAAACCATCTCTAACAAACACTGAGATCTTTTGGTGGAAAAGGCCTAAGAGAGTGAAAACGTTCAGGTCCAGGGATCTTTGCACTGTGTAGGTAGTAGTGTAGACTGGTTTATCGCTGCCATCGCGTCTTGGGGGTTAAATATCTGATGCATATGACAAGCAATACAACACAAAGTCTAAACCCGATACAACCTTGTGCATCAATACACTCGCGTTTATTGCAATATTACATAATACGATACACAGCTACAGTTCATTTACTGGTTTCTGTAAAAAGCAATAGAGCAGCTAAAGTTGGTGGTGCACTTTCATTTACCTGACGGCACTGAAGGGCATTTCAAATGAAACAATTTAACCCATGAGGTTCGCTTAGCTGATATCACGTGATTGCTGTGTAGAGGACACAAGGGTATGGCTTCACTGCCAAAACTCTCTCTAAGCTCTCTGCCACTCTCCTGACCATTGATTAGAGACTGACCTGACCATACTATAGACTCATCATCACCAATATAAAGACAGTTTTTGAGGCTGGTTGCATTCTTCTTCTTGTTTGTAGTTTTCCTTACTTCTTTTGTATTTCTTATATTTATATCTGCCTACATGAACTTGAATTATAAGTCATAAAGCCACGCAAAAAAGCATTTCACACAGCAGTTTTTGATTCACCGAGGGCTTAGCATTTACACTAGCTGATTTTGAAGCCTCAGGCTACTGTTAAGACAGCGATAAAGGTGCCCTAATTAATGTTCTGCATTTGTCAGTGATCATTAACGATGCTTTCTAAGAATTTAAGTCAGTCATGTGCATCTTCAATAATCAGGTACACCAGTGAAGTGAGGGCTTTTTAGAACTTGGTACTTAGTTAGTATTCAGTGTTCACAGACCCAAGCTGTTCCTACTCTACAACCTGAGGAGCTTGAAGCCTTTAGAGAATAGAGGAACCAACGTTGTACACAGGGCTGGACTGGCGACTTCAATCCCAATTAAGCCTTGGAATTTTATACAGCCCCGGAAGGTTGTCCAACCAGGCAAAACTGATTGGTTGATTGATTTCGTTTTATTGACCGTGGTTCGAGTGGGGATCCCTTTTGATCGGTTTCATCAGCTGTTGACTGGCCCCTAAACTCTCTCAGCAGCCCACACCCAATAGCGGCCCGCTGGAATTTGTCCCGGTTCTACCAAAGTCCAGTCCAGATAACACTTTTAGGCTGTTTGCTCACTGGTTCCATAACAAAGCTAATGCTAACGTCCTATTCACCACCTTCCTATTCCGTATTCTGCACTAACATCTTGGTGCTTTCTGAAAAGAGTGATGAGGGCGAAAGGCGGTAAGATGCAGGGATACCCCTCCATCATTGAGGATCATGTAGCCTCTGGGTGGAAATGTTGCCTGCTGGTAGAGGACTCATGCATCATGCACTGACCAAGGAAAGCCTACAGAAACATCCACAAACTTCAATGGTGATCACACACAGCCTGCAGCTGCACAGATGGGTAGAGCTTCTGGCATCTGTAAAACTGTGCATCAGGTTCTCCAGAGGCTTTGATTCAAGCTTGGCTACAATTTATAGTGCCAACTACGCACCGGAAAGCTGCTTGATTCCCCAGTCTTACAAAACCCTGAGAGATACTGTGTAGTTCTTCTTCTTTTTTTTGCCGTTTTTGATGCTGAAGAACATCTGTGAGAATTTACCCCATTTCATTGGCCACTCGGTGAATTAATGATGCACTGTGGAACACAACTGTGGACACCACACAGTAGGATGTGCCACATGCCAGCGAGAAAAGAAAAAAAACAAACTTTAATGGTTGCCTCAAGTATGAGAGCCCTCATGATGGACCAGCTGGAGAACCAGTCAATCTGTACTTGTATTCACGGCAATCTATTGTACAATATATGGCATTGGGACACCTGCTCATTTGTTGTTTCTTCCAAAATCAAGGGTATTCAAATAGTTTAGCCAGTGTTTGATGGAGCAACTGTGTATACTGCCCAGTAAAAAGGCTTTCTGTTCAATTCTGATTCACTGCTGTGAGGATTTTATTATTTGTGAGGATTAAATCCAACCGTGTTCATAGCATTAAATACAGGTTCTTGTGACACTGAATGCAATCAAATAAAATGCATAAGAATGATCCGACATCTAGTGCTAGGATGCTCAACCCAAAGGTTCAATCCACTTTCAGAGCCACTGTAGATGCAGGCATGCAGACTAATGGTCAAATAGCAGCACCTGACAGTAATCAAGCCATGATTCCAATCTCCAATCCAATAAGGAGACAAAAATACTGAAAACTGAAGCTCAAAAACGACTAAAAACTAGTACTAATTCAATGATAACAACTTAAAAAACTCAATAATGGCTTAATAATGGTTCAATAAAGTCATTTTTCAGCTTATCTGGACTCTGAATTCATCAGTAACCAGCAAGTTATTTGGCCTTTTTGTTGAAGGGTTGGACTTTCTGTAATCAACAAGCTGATTGGTTAATTTTGTTGAAGGGTGGGACTTTATCTGTAACCAACACGCTGATTGGCCACTTTTGTTGTCTGTAAATAGACTTCTGCGTAGCCACAAGAGGACAATAAAAGAGCCGCATGTTATCGACCCATAATGTAGTGTAAAACCTTCCTAGATGTGTAGATGCTATATGAAGAGCTTCACAGTGTGCTGAGTCAGGAGTGGCACTCTGTTTAAGAAGTGTTTGCTTGAACCCCTTCATTGATCACAGCTGGGGATTCCTGTAGATGAGGGTGAGGGCCTCGCTCCTAAAAGGTAAATAATTGATCGTGTCGGAGGAGTGGGAGGTCACTGTGGCTGCAGGGAGAAATAGATCACTGTGTGCATCTCAGCAATGGCTGTCCCGTGGGGAGCGGCCGCTTTTAGAGACCACTCCATCTTTGTGTCCACCAGTCGGTGACGCTTTTACCACCTTCACTCTCAGGCCTCCCCTTCATTCGACTTTTCCAGGAAACAACCAAACACAGGCAAAAAGAGGCCAGCGTTAACTGCTCTCGTTCTGTTATTATCAGAGTTTGAGTGTCTCATAAAGTAATCAATCAATTAATAGATGTATCTCAGGTAGAGTTGATTCAAACATTTTTGTACTATTATCTATAATAAAATACAGCCTCAGAAAGGTCTGCCTGGAGGAGAAAAACAGAACTGGACTTCTGTTCAGAGCTCCAAAGTCCTCTTTTCAGCTGAAAGGAAATTTTGCATTTCATTTGGAAATCAAGAGTCCTGGACACCACCATTGTGAGGCGTTCTGGGCATTTCTGCCTGGGAGGAGAGATTATATATCTTGGCAGGCCTGGGGACACTTTGGTATCCCCTCCAGAAGAGCTGGAAGAGTGGATGGGGAGAAGGTGGTCTGGGACTTTTTGGTTAATCTGCTACCCCAATTTGGACCTCGGAAAAGTGGGAGATGGATGTAGGGATGGAGGGATGGATGGATGCATGGATGAAGTCCCAAGGTTTCTGAAGTCCAGTGTGAAGTCTCCACAGGCTGTAATAGTTTAGAGGTCCAATTCATCTGCTAGTTTTGGTCTACTGTGTTTAATCAAGTCCAGAGTCAATTCAGCATCTACGAGGAGATTTTAGAGAACTTCATGCTTGCTGACAAACTTTATGGGGAAGCTGATTTCCATTTTGGTACCTGCCCACAAAGCAAAAACGTTTTATGCCTGTCTATAATATTCTAATCATTTACTTAGAATTGGTTTTCATGTGCTATGTCCCCTCTTTCAGGGGAGATATAATCTCTCCAGGGTGTCCTGGGTCTTCCCTGGGGCCTCCTCCCAGACAGACATGCCACAAAGGAGGTGACCAGAAGGAATCCATACCAGATGCCGAACCACTTCTCAACATGGAGGGTCGGAAGCTCTAATCCAAGCCCCTCCCGGATGACTGAACTCCTCACCCTATCTCTAAAACGAGTCCAGCAACCCTGCAGAGAAAGCTCATCTCAGCTGCTTGTACTCAGGATATCATTCTTTTGGTATCTACCCAAAGCTTTTGGCCATAGGTGAGGGTTGGAATGTAAATCGATTAATTGAGATAAATTGAGAGCCTTGCCTTTTGGCTCAGCTCTCTCTTCACCACAATCAGACCTTCTCTGAGGTCCTATACGTTCCTCATTGGTGTACAAAAGTAAAAAGGTGATGTTTCAACAAATAACCTGAAACCCTGACCGATCAGAAAATGGATGAATGGAGCAAGCGTCATGCGGTTCCCCAGTTTTACTATGCTATTGTTCTTGTGATTTTGTTACAACCATGGCGTTGCACAGTAATCCCTCATATTTCATCACTAACACACTGAACTCCTGCTCCTCATCTTCCTCAGCAGGGCGGCGCTTAATGGGCAATACTATTTACTGCACAAAGAACAATTAGCATAGTTGTAGGCAGTTTCTTTGGAGTTGAGTGGAATAAATGTGGAGGAATTCTACAGGAAAGATATATTAAAAAAAAAATATCTACAGACCTTTGAAATATATAATGAAATAAGAAATGGTTTATTTTCTTTTGGGAATTCTAGTATTCAGCTTCAAGTAATGTACACATACTCAAACTTACATTTTCCCCCACATATCTAACTTAAGCCCTATTTGTTGGCTAGATGACCTCAACTGTAGCCAATCAGCTGCCATTTGTTGCCTGGAATTTTTGTTTGAGCTGAATCTATGAGGCCAATATTGCAAGTTATGAATGTTTGCGCTTCACCTTTTAAAATTTGTGTAAAATGATAATAAAAAAAAAAAAAACACATCCCACAATGATGCAAAAATATTAGTAATATCCAGTGCCATCATCTGGTGCCAATCAGCAAGGAATATCATAGCAACCATCCAACCAACCACCACGAAACACCTTAGCAAATCTGCTTTGGAAAACCATAGCAATAACCAGAAACACAATAAAACTACCCTTGCAACCACAAAACGTATCTTAGTAACATCATACAACTCATTTAACAACCCCTTAGCAACCACATGGTGCACTTTCCCCAAAACACCAAGAAACACCTCTGCAAAACACCACAGCACCCCTTTATTGACCACCTTCATCACCCTGGCAAACACCTAAAATTCCTTAGCAATCACTAGGTGTACCATATTAACCACCTAGAAACACCTTTGCAACCACTCTCATAACCACAAGGCATAACTTAGCAGCAACCACCTAGAAACACCTAAGCAACACAATATCACCCATTTAAAAACACGTTTGCAACCACCCAAAATACCTTAGCTAACCACTTGGTATACCATATTAACCACCTAGAAACTCCTAGGCAATGTTTAACCCCAGGCTGCTCAATTGTCTTCATTTGAGATGTAAAATTTAAGAGAATTTAAGTATTTGTGTGAATTTGACCATGCTTTACATGCACCTACAATTTTTTTGATTGGATATGATTTTATTTGATTTATGTATTTGCTTATAAGGACTAAAAAACACTTTATATCACAAACCCAGATGGAATAAACATTCTTTCATATTTCATTTTCTTCCGATTCAATGTTTTTTAAACTATTAAACATGTAAGAGTGCGAAGGGCTTAAAGGCACCCCAGCCATGGAGTGACTCATAGGCTTCCACTACTTGGTACCAATTTTAGTTTGATTAAAACTTAAAAGTAATCTGATTTCATCCCAAACTATTTCTCTAAGACCATCTGTCTGACTCTTTCTCTGAGACGGATCAGTCCGAGGGCCCTGCTATAGCCATCACGACCTCTTCTAGTACATTTTCCTCAGTAAGATTAGCACGTTTATGCTGACTAAGATCATTATCTCTTAAAACAGTGAATGCCGCCGCTTAAACAAAGCATCAAATCATGCAACAAATTGATCCGCTAAACTATTGGCTTATCTGTCATATAATCTTTATATCAGTATCTGCAGAAGAACTTATGCACATAAACACAGGCGCTTTTTTTTTTCCACATGTACAGCCAGGAAAGCTGGGGATGAAAGACATTTATCTCTATGTACAACAGAGCCATCCAAAGCAGATCCCTCCAAAGAGCTTTGTGTGTTTGCGAAGAAAGTTTGCTTTTATTACAACAGATCCTCAAAACACATTAATATGCTGATGCTGTGAGCAATCGCGTTCATTTAGCCATCATTACTTTCTGAGCTGATTGCTTTGCTAACACCCCTATCTGAGATCTTTACAGTGGAGACACTGTGGAGGTTCATGAAATGACTTTTTGACTGAATTCGAACACTGGCTACTAGAGCCACACCATTTAGGCTACTTCGCATTATACACAATGCCCAAGCTTTAGACGCACATCCCTTCTAATGAAAGCGTTCAGCAACTTTCAGTCGCACCCATTGCTGACACGGATGTGCAAATGCACACACAGCTCGTTTAGTCCCCGTAGAGACGTGTTGCCAATAGAATAGGACCCTCTGGAACAGAGAAACATGAGCCTTACATGAGCCTAACGGCACCATGCCTAATGCCAGGCGTGGAAAAGTGGGGTATAAAGCCCCCCCCCCGCATTAAGCAGAGGAGCAATGGAAGGAAATGTGTTCTGTAGAATGATGGTGCACCATCCAATACTTTTAGTTGGGGATCATCCACCATCCTGATCTCATTATGATCTTGTCACTGAATGCAAAATATAAATGAATATATTTGGAATGCTCCAAAATCCAGAGTCTGAAGGATGGAGGTTGGGGGTCTTTTAGCCCTCTAGGCCATGCTTACTGTTAGACAATCTGACACTATATTGACCTTGAAAAACAACATAACAGAACCTTTAAAGAATATTTTTATTCACCCCCGAGAAAGTGAAGATGGTTTTAAGAGAATGTAGCATTACTAAGAACCACATGAATGCATAGATAGTTCTTATTCAGCCTGAGTTAATGTCTGGTTCTCAATGATAGAATCATTCATCTGTATATGTATATAGTGCACAAAAGTGGCAACAACTTGACAACACCCTAGCAAACCATCTGAGATACCATAGCAAACAGTAGGAACCAGTTTAGCAGTTTAGACATTACCTTATTTTGCTCAATGGTATATATCCTACACTACACCGAAAAAAAAGCTGAATCATAAAGTTATGGTGTTGCCAAGTGGACACTATGGTGTTGCTAGGTGGTTGCTAGGTGATTGCTATGGTGTCCAAGGTGCTGCTATGCCGTTGCTTAGTGGTGGCTAAGTGATTGCTATGGTGTCTGAGGTGGCTGCTATGCTGTTGCTAGGTGGTTGCTAAGTGATTGCTATTATGTCCAAGTTGGCTGCTATACTGTTGCTTTGTGGCTGCTATGGTGTTGCTAGGTTGTTGCTATGTCACAGAAAATCAACAGCGTGTCAGTAAATAAAAATGAGAACATGGTAGCACATATAAACTACCAGCGAGTGTTTGTTTAACAGACATTTGTTTTTCTCAAAAAAGCAAACGTGGATCAAACCCGGATCAACTTTTGGTGATAAGAAGATGCAGAAGACTACACCATGTGAGAGGAATGGTATGTCATTGCTCCTGGATCCTGTACAACTAGACACAGCTACTAATCTTTGGTCCCTGCTGCGAACAAACCTTTCAGGCTCCAGAACTTATTTTTGTTGGTGAAAATGCGCTGAACGGTTCAAAATTAGGTTCGTGAACCAGAACGGAAGACGTTCCTCATTGGTGGAAAAGGCCTATGAGAAAAAACGTACTGAGGCAGAATTGTTCACAGTAGTGGTGAACTGAAAAAGATGTCTGAAGAGTTGAATATCTCTTAAAGCTCCCTCATAGAAAGTTATTAAACACCGCACATTTACAAACACCATCTCAAGGCCTTTAAGATGTCAGTCTGTAATGTTTTCTTAATATAAATTCATGGGCGAGCTGTAAATATAAGCCTTTTAAACGTGAAATAATTCACCAAACAGCCTTATTATTTAAAGATCAGCATTATTATTCCAAGTAGCTCTATTATTCTAGACAGTAAAGAAGTGAATATGCTGTTTCTGTAATGTAGTCAAAACAACCCTTGGTTTCATCTCATCACCACTGTAAAGAAATCCAAGTTGATAAGTTTCTCCACAGCTGGACCCAATCCGAATGACTGTCTATGTCCAAACCACTGGATAACAGGCAGGAAATGTTTATCTTAAAATTGCATTTTGTTAACCCTAAAACTGGGAGACCTGTCCTGTGGTGCAATTTCTTAGTGGATAACAACAAAATCTCATATAGTTTGTCAACATGATCTAATAAAGATGTGTTATAGGTTGTTTATTACAGTCTAGAAACCCAACCTATTTGGGCATCGCTTCACCAGCCACTGGTAGAGCTGTTGAACAACAGACACAATCACAGACACACAGACTGTGATGCAAAGAAGAGTTGGGGGGGGATTGCTGAGAAATCATTTGGAGAAAACCTGCAAGTTGTTGGGTCTTGAGAAATGAATGGAGAAAGTATGTTACGTGTATGTTAAGTTAGGTTAGCAGTGTAGGTTAATGAATAGGTTAAGGTTAGGTTTAGGTGTAGATTAAAATGTAGGTTCGGGTTACATTAAGGTTAGTTTTTGGTGTAGAATAAGGTTTAGGTTTAGGTGTGGGTTAAGGAGTAGATTAGGGTGAGGTATAGATTAAGATGTAGGTTAAGTAAAGATTCATGTTAAATTTAGGTTGTGGTTAAGATTAGGGTTCGGTGAGCTTTGGGTTGTGGTGAAATTTTGTGTTGGAATTTGGTTAAATTTAGGTTATGATTAAGTTTAGAGTTAGAGTTGTGTTTAGGTTCGCATTTAAAATTAGGGTTGGTTTTGATTAAGTGTAGTTTATGGTTAAGTTTAGGGTTTAGTTCAGTTTATGGTTACGTTTAGAGGTAGGGTTCGGGTAAGGTTAGGGTTACGTTTAGGGTTAGGGTTCCGTAAAGTTTAGGCTGTATTTCTACTTGTTTGGGCCACATCAGTAATTTGTGAATATGAATCAAACCCTATGCAAGTATTGCATGACCTCTGAAATGCTCTTTAGTCACATGTACAAATTCCTCTGGAGACCAAGCTGGTCAGGAAACCCGACCACACTACACTGATAAGAGTTCTTGAGTAAGACTCCTATCATAGACCACTATCAAAGCAGGTGTTTTATATTCATTGTTTTATGTAATAGTCCACCACATTGCTGTCTCAGACGCGGTGGAACACTTATCCTCCCCACTTGTAGTTACAGCATAAATAGCACTCATTTCCAGCCGTGTCCAAATGTGAACCGACTGAGACTCTGCTCCACATGCATGTGCAGGATGCTCGCTTCTGCCCCATGCGTGCTCCATACTCATGTGAATCACTTGCTCCTTTGCGCACCTCCTTCCTTTGATAGTCCACAGCTTTCCCTGCGGGAGCGCAGCCATGTGCAAACCACTAATGACTCTCCACCTGATTCAATCTGCAGAATGGATCCGCACTGCTCTCTTCAGCCTGCGTCCCCAGTGGAGTCAAGATTGAGAGCATCCACCTCAGTATGAACCACAACCATGTGCTCCTGTAGGTGGCTGTGCATAGTCGTCAGTGGTCATTAATCATGGCGTTGTAACTTTTTTAATAGGAATGCTAAACGCATGCACATTCTGGTGCAGAAGAGACAATTTATGGAGGATTGTTTGTGCGTTCAACTGCACCCACAGGTTGTGTAAGCGCCAAGCATTGCCAAAACAATGCGGCACTGAAGCAGCTGTAACCAGGCTCACTTATAACCCCACTCGGCGTTATGTTGAATGAAACAGGACCACAATAGAATCTGCATCGGTTTATTTTGCAGAGAGAAAAGCAGAAAAACAGCATGAGACCAGCAGCAATGGCCCCGCAGGTCCACCAGCCGATTACAATGCTTTTAGCTCTATATGCTCTAATTACAGTGTGAGTGAACTTACAGATCTTATAAAGCTTCGGAAATAAAACATTTTGAGCAACATACAGTGAACAGCCCATTCTAGTTAGTGCTGTCTGTAGCAGAAAGACATGAATTTAATATCATCATAAAACATGGAAAAATATTGATTAAACACAAGGCGCTCGGTGTAACTTAATGGAGTCTATTATATAAAATACTTATTCGTATGAATTGGAAGGAGCAATTGAAAAGCGGCGACGTCCCGAATCAGCATGCAAAGCAAGACGATGAGGTTGATGTTTCACTGGTATTTGAGCCTCTGAATGTCCAGCCTTCCCTCTTCGAAAATACAGCTCCCTTATGACTTATTGACAAAGGGGATGAATTCAGTACAGCAATAGACTTTATGTGTATTAATACCAATAGAAATTAGTAAAAGTCTAGGGAAACATTTCTATCAGTATTAATCCTGCTTCACAGCCTAAGGTCTCCATGCCCAGAGCCAAACATTAGCAAGAGCCACAGCATCAGGCTATGTAGTAGTGGAACGACATTCTCTGGAGGGCTGGACCTTCACTGAGAACATTTGGGATGAATTGGAGTGACAAAACAAATCATCCGACTTCAGTACATGACCTCACTCATACTCTCGGGTGGCTCAGTACAATGGTTCAGCATCTATCGTAAGGACTTCCTAGAAGAGTAGATGCTGTTACAGCAGCATAAGGGCACAACCTCACTATTAACTCCTGCACTGTGCAGGAATGCCATCTTTTAGGCTTCATAACTGAGGTTGAGGGTAACTTATGAATATGACACACATAACAAACAACAGACTTACCATATTTAACCCTGTCGTTCCCATCATTATGTGATCAATAATCAGAGAGTAATCCAAAGAGTAATCAGAAACAGGTCGCATTCACTCATTTCCAACCAATTAAATCCCAGTTTAAATGCCATAGGAGCTTCCAGTGCATGTTTACTGCTCTGGACATGTGTACATGCACAAAATGCATGCAGTCGCTGACTGATCATAGAGAGGGGGCAGGGCTAATGATGTCACTGATGAAGGATGCAGATTATTTCTAACTGCTGTTCATGTTGGAAGAAAAAACCTCCTGGATTGCTCTATCCAGTCAAGCTGGTTACGCTGGTTGAAGAGCTTAGCTTTTGGTCAGAATATGATGGTTCTTGTTTGAGTTCGATGGTTCATCTGGTCTGAAAGCTGACCAAGGTATACAACCATTATGACCAACCCCGACCACGGTGGGTGACCAGCATGTCCAAGCTGGTCGGCCAACATGACAAGCACGACCAAGCTGGTCAAGCAGCATGACCACCATAAACAGCATGACCAGCAAGACCAAGCTGTTTGACCAACACGACCAGCAAATTCAACATTGATCCACCATCAAAGACAGCGACCAGTAAAAACTGGCTTTAAGATGGTTTTCAGCAGGGGTGTGTCCAAGTTTTAAAACGATATTGAAACATGATATGAAAGTCAGTTCCAAACAGGCCAGAAATGTTATCTGAACTGTATTTCGTGCTGGTATTTAACCCCTACCTGCTGTCTAAGCAGTCACCATCAGGCAATACTAGTCTATTGGTATTGTAATGCGGTCAGCATTGGTCAGCTATTAAGGACCCATTTCTCAGAAATGCAGCATGAACGAAGCAATACTGCAGTTCAGAAAGAACTGCTACTATGTGATTATTAGCTTTTCTACACAAAGGCTTTTGCCTTAATAGTGCACACATACCCCCCCATGTATCACTTAAAATGTGCTTAAATCCATCTGCTCCCCAGGAAGAGAGATTATGGAGAAGCTCTAAATATATAATAGAGAGTGAGAGACTTTAATTCCATATCATAGCCTGAGCAAATGTTTTGCTTGGTGTATCTGCCCCCTAGTGCTAGACTATGTCATATACAGGTGATTTTTTAAGTTATGTTTTTATGCTTCCACATATTATATATATATATATATATATATATGTGTGTGTGTGTGTGTGTGTGTGTGTGTGTGTGTGTGTGTGTGTGTGTGTGTGTGTGTGTGTAAGGCAGAAAAGTCTCTGATTGACTCTAGTCTACTTTACTCCTCTTCACACTCATTATCCATCCCTTAACATGCATTTTCAAAGCACTGAGGGGACTTAATTAGGCCTAATGTATATGTAACCAAACTCTGTTCTGATTGGCTGCCCCATTCAAAAGTCAATTTGACCTGAAAAACCCCTCATCATTGTAAATGGGTGGGGCTTAACAGATGAATATGTCAGTCTATGTGGAAATGCATTGATTTTTTTGTCATTACAAAACTAATCAGTAAAAAACACTGCTTTGCTGTTTTTAGTGCATAATAAAAACACTATGTTTTGAAAGCCACAATATAATAAACGGTGAAATTGTTTTTGTTGTTGTTTTTTTGTTTTGTTTTTTCTTTTAAGTGCATGTTGCAGGTGGCACTCCAAATCTAAGTACCTGTCAATTTCAAGACTGACGGCTTTGAGTTATTTAGTGGTGAGCAAAAGGCCAGAGAAAGCAAGGGTTTGAGTCATCAGGTTACGAACCTGGGACAAGCCGAGGAAAGGATGGACGACTGGATGGACGGATGGCAAAGCAGGAACGGAAAGTGTGGATCTCAGCATAATCTGCTGTGACGTTTTTAATAATGAGGAGTGTGCAGGAGGGATGAAAGTGTGATAGCTCCCCAAATCTCTAAGTAGATTCAGTGAGCTGAGTATAAATGAAAACTGGCCTGTGAAACTGGAGCTACGGGGAGCCCAGCAGTTTAATCTGCATTGCTTTGTTTTCTGCTGGGTGTTCTGTGGAGCTTCTGTTTCTGAAAGCTGCTGAAAGATATTTTTCAAAACCGCTCTATACTTGGCACAAATAGCCCACAGCTCGGTAGCAGTAGCTTTGCTGGATGACTGGCATGAGGGACGTGGACTGGCACCTCCTTTGTCCTGTATGAATGGTATATACATGTAGTTCACCCTGAAATTCAATGGTCAGGACCGCACAGGACCACCATGGTGCAGGTATTATGTGGGTGGTGGGGAATTCACAGCACTGCAGTGACATTGGCATGGGGGCGGTGTGTTATTGTGGGTTGGCTGGTACAAGTGGATCAGACACAGCAGTGCTGCTGGAGTGGTGCATGTGTGTGTATCACTGTATGTAAATGGGTTAGGTTCCCCTGTGTGCAGAAACATGTGAGCACCTTTGACTTTAACCCAGTTGGTCCACCTTGTAGATGGAAAGTCAGAGCTGATAAACATTCCAATGAAACCCTTGCTGTTTGTGGGAGAGCATTGTCCTGCTGAAAGATTGACTAAAGCGTTCAGCACAAGACCTCCACACTCAAACCCAATCATCGTCAGATCCTGGATTCATCGTTAAAGACCAGTCCATAGCAGTTTGATGCAAAATGAAGGCAACAGTGGCTTGGTCAGAACAGCCTAGATGATGGGCAGTTTGGCGAAACGATCATCCTGCTTCTCCAATCATACCCCACTGAGATACAAGAATGTATATTGTTACATGTGAACTTGTTTTCGGTTTTATTTTGGTATTTCTCTCCTTGTTGTCGTGGTTCGTCCCGTTCTCCCCTTATAGGTGCAGGAACCTGCCACTCCTGATTAACCTTGCAGGCCTTCCCACACCTCAACCAATCAAGTCTTGCCACAACAACCTGGCGACCCTAAAGAGGAAGGTCCTCGCCTTTTAAAGCCACTGCTGCAGGCTCTCCAGAAGAGGGTGGAGAGAGTCTTGTTGGGATGTTGTTTGTGGGCTTTGTTTGGAAACTATTTAGCTTGTTCTATTGGTTCTTGTTTTGGACGTGTTCTCCTTTTTTGCATTGCTTTTGTTCCCTTTTGTGTAATTAGTGATTTCTGGCCTTATGCTTTGTTTTCCCTGTTAGTCTTGTCTTGCTGAGGTCTAGTTTCTTGGTTGGGAGATTTGTTTTCTTCAGGCACTTTTGGGTTGTTCGGTGTGTGGGAACAGGCAGAACAGGTAGTAGGTGTGTGAACATACATTGTACGTATTAGACACACTAGGTAGTAGGGCAGGTACCACCCCCTGTATTTATCAGATATAATAAATTCTGTAATATAGATTAGAATAGCCTTTCTTTTTAAGTTATGTACTTTGATACTGTCCTCATTCTCCCTCCTCGGGTTTGTCATCGCACCACTTGTCGTAAACATATGTATACGTTATCACTGTAGTCACTGTAGGGGTGTATATTTGGAATAAAGGTTTGTCTTATTCACTGATTTTGGTCCAGATGTTATACTCTGCTCCACTCAGCACTCTTACCCCCACTACACGCGCATGTTATTGTCCCTGCAAATGCTCCAAGGAAGGACATCTGAAGCCACAAAACTAATCAATAAGACCAGGTGGAGGTAGGGATAGGCAAATCTGCACCATTGACCCAGGCAACTAGTGACGGTCATGGGTGACCAAGGCTCCAGGGAGGCCCTGCTTCACTATTTGAGCTGTGAGAGGGGCTAAACTGCTGTAGGCAGAATCAGTACTGTATGTACTGTAAATGCTTACATTCTGACTCTGCAAAAGTAGTGAATAGAAAACAGCCTAAAGGACCCGTGTGGACTCATTGAGTGGGATACTCGGTTCTCCTGCTACAGGCCCTTTAAAGCTTAGTTACTATGAACAGAACATAGAATTTCATCTCACAGCTAATGCCTCTCTGATGGCATGTGTTGTCAGGCCTTGGCTGAGAAAATAAGACTGCTGACCCTGGACAAGGTCACACTGTTATACCAACAGACAGAGAAATGTCTCGTCTGTACGACTGTCTGCTGGCAAACTACATGAAATTACACCTTGACTTGAATTCTGAGAGTGTTTATGCTTGAAGGGAAATGGGAGAGGTCTTGGGTCTTGGGAAAGAAACACATCTAATTTAGGTGCCCGTCTGTCCTATTGCTTCTCTCCACTCTCGAGAGAGACATGAGCGGGGAAAAGGGAAGGAAGGTAGACATGCTGAGGGGGTTCCCTTTTTTTCTGTGTGCTCCACACATTCTCGCTGTGTAACCATCCATCCATACACACAATAATGATGTTATATCATCATTCCAGGCATATGTTATTCAGTGGAGGAGAAAATGAAAATATCATTTCTCTGGAGGTAAGAGCTGACAGCATGGAAAGCCTTCTGCAAATCAAAGCCATGCTGTGCTATTGGAACCTTACCACAAGAGGGCACTATAAGACTGCACTGGTCAAGTCTAATCTAAACAAATCAAGTTTATGGTCACATCACATTACACAGGTGTAAGGGTGAGTGATCAACTTAGGTGCAAGTCCCCTCAAAGTAGTAAATACCTATATGTAGTATAAATAGAGTATTTACACATTAACTTACACTATACATACATTATACTCACATTATTGCACTGTAGACATTGTGTTTATAGAAACTATATAAAGAACATTTGCATTATTTACATCTGCACTGGGTATAGAATTAGATGTAGCTGTACTGGGAGAAGATAGTGGGAGACAGACTTTGGTGGGTGCAGTGGGAAAGTCTTTGGTGGGTGTAGTGTAACTGAGCAGCTAGTTGCTTCTCCAGTAGTGAGTAAAGTTCAGGTGATGAGACAGGTGAGGTGGGTAGTGATTGGCTGTGGACTGGAACTCTGGCTACTGACAGTTTAGCAACCTGGTGGCCTGGTGGAAGAAGCTGTCTTGGAACTGGCGAGGTCTGGTCCTCATGCTTCTTTACCTCCTACTGCCTGGCAGTTTTGAGAACAGGCAGTGGTTTGGGTGGGTGGAATCCATTATAATCCTGGCCTTTCTCAGAAGCTGGTGTATAATTCCAGAAGGTTTTGGGAGTTGAATCCTGGTGATGTGCCGATCACCACCAGTGCAGTTCCCGTACAAGTTGGTGATGCAGCCAGGCTGGATGCTCACCACTGTGCAGGTGTAGAACATCCTCAGGATTCAGTCCAAGCTTCTTCAGCCTCCTGAGGTAGAAGAGGCGCTGTTGTGCCTTCTTCACCACCCCTGTAGTGTTTTCTGACCATGTAAGCTTCCAAGGAACTTGGTGCTGCTCACCCTCCACAGTGGTCCTATTGAGATAGGGGAGTGTCAGGAGGCTGATCTCCTCTCTGTAGGCTGCTTCGTTGTCATTGGAGATCAGGCCTATGATTGTTGTGTCATCAGCTTAACAAAGCTGTATCTGACTGTGCATTCATGGTGTACAGGGAGTACAGGAGTGGGCTGATCACACAGCCCTGAGGGGCTCCAGAGTTCAGGGTCAGTGAGGAGGATGCGTTTCTGCCCATCCTCACCACCTGCCGATGGCCTGTTAGAAAGTTTAGGATCCAGCTGCACAGAGAGCTGTTCAGACGGAGATCCCTGAGCTTCACGTCGAGCCTCAGGACAAGGAAGGTGTTGAATGCTGTTGGAGAGAGCAGCGTGCAGAGTGAGGGAAACAGCATCATCAATGGATCTGTTGTGCCTTTATGCAAATTGCATGGGTCCACAGTGGCAGGCAATGTGGAGCAGATGAAGTCTCTGACCGGTAACTGATCTGCACTTTGAGTACTGCTTTGAGTACATGCCCCGGAATGCCATCTGGGCCGGTGGCTTTGTGGCATTAACATGCTTGAAGAATCACAGACATCTCTGAAGCACACATCAGCTACAGAGATGGAGAGTGGTCTGGACTCAGCAGTGGTCATGGCTCTCTCCATGGGCTTGCTGTGATTTGCTTTGAAACAAGCATAAAAGGAGTTTGGCCCATCTGAAAGCGATGCACTGGTGCTGCTCAGGGAGTGAGAGAAGTGCATGACTGTACTTAACCCCTGCCACACGCTTCTGACACTGGTGGTCTTAAACTGTGCTTCCATTTCGCAGAGAGAAACCAGCAGGCTCAATGGCTTCATTAGGGGTCTCCACCAACATCCAAGTCTCTACTAGGTGGACAATACAACAGTCCCTTTATTCTCATTGGAAAGAGATCTATGCCTGAGGTTTGTTGTCCAGGGACTGTACATTAGCGTACTATTAGCCTACTACTAGCCTACTAGCCTACTACTACTACAACTATTACTACTACTACTACTACTACAACTATTACTACTACTACTACAGCTATTACTACTATTACTACTACTACTACAACTACTACTACTACTGCTACTACTGCTACTTCTACAACTACAACTACTACTACTGCTACTACTACAACTACTAATACTACTACTACAGCTATTACTACTATTACTACTACTACTACAACTACTACTACTATTACTACTACTGCCACTACTACTGCTACTACTACTACTACATTACTACTACTACTGCTACATCTACTACAACTACTACTACTACTACAACTATTACTACTACTACTACTACTACTGCTACTTCTACTACTACAACTACAACTACTACTACTGCTACTACTACTACTACAACTACTAATACTACTACTACAGCTATTACTACTATTACTACTACTACTACAACTACTACTACTACTACTACTACTACTACATTACTACTACATTACTACTACTACTGCTATGTCTACTACAACTTCTACTACTGCTACTTCTACTACTACTACTACTACAACTACTACTATTACTACTACTACTACTACTACTACTATTACTACTAATAATAATAATAATTAAAAAAAAATAATAATAAATTATAATAGAGCTAATTAATCTAATTCCCTTCATTACAGTGGATCCATGGCCTTCCCTGGAACATGCCCTGGACAGGGTACCTGTCCATCACAGGGTACCGGGTACCAAACTTCTCACAGACTCTGACTAAAGTGGGGATAGAACCCACAACCTCAGACCCCTGGAGCTACACACACTACCTGAGGCACCACCCTGCTCCCTTATTATTGTTTTTGTTGTTGTTGTTGTTGTTGTTGTTACATGCCTAGTAAAGTCATTCTTGAAGAGACCATCTTATAAGCTCCTGGAAGCTTTTTTCCTCCCGATTTTTGGGGAAATTTGGAGATAAAAGTACATTATTTATTTTTTATTACAGACATTGTCAAAATAATAGTTGCACCCAAAAGGAAGTATGCCAGTGTCATCGGGAATGGATGATAAAGGATACCAGGAACAATAAATGATAAATAGGAATTTAGAGCAATATGGATTATATTACTACACATACAGAAGTAGAATCATCGTGTTTAATGCAACATGCTGCAAACACTCACATACACTCTGACACACACTGCCTGTAGCTCCCAGGGAGCAGAGAGGGTCAAGAGCCTTGCTCAAGGGCCCAATAATTACAACTTAGCCGTGATCAATAACCCAGGACTCTGCACCCAGGAGTCAACACTGCCCTCTGTCTGGAGAGGTAGGAAGTACATGTTTGATGATCTGTTTTAAATATGATTAATATTTAATAATATTTGAATGTCACAACTCTTTCATTATTCAACACTGAATGTGTTGCACTGGCTTTATTGCGTGATGTCTTTCCAAACACAAATCTGCTCTTTGTGCAGGTCTGAAGTAGGACGCATAATTGAATGCCCAGTCTCTGGTTACCTGCTGACCCTCAACAAAGGTGTGGTCTCTCTAACCAGTGTGGGAGAGCCGTTAGTGGCTGCAAATTAGTTTGTTTGTAATCCAATCAGTTTGTGGAAGAGCACTGATTAAATAAAGCCTGCTGTTTGGGCTCTGTTTAAAAGGCTCTGCGATGTCAGTGAGGAAACATGAGCTTAATAATCATGGATTTTCTCAAATGTTAAATTACTCCTGCTGTGATGTGGCTTGGGTGCAATACAGCACAAAACCAGTAGGCGGTATAAACATGCACCTCTACAATCATCCAGGGTCTATCTTTTGTTTATCTGTTTGACAGCAGCTTTTAGTCGTGTTAGGAATTTGCATTTGTGCTCTTCTTTATCTGATGGTAGTGAACAGGCTGATATTTAAATGTTTTCACTGGAAACAGGACTAATCTGTGGGATGTTTTTATAATGCTGCTGTCAGACTTTAACCTCATCTAAAAGTCAACTATACAGGAGGATGAAAAAAGTCCAGAAGTTTAAAGGAAGTTTTTATTCGCAGTCATTCTGAAACACTTATTTTGGTCCCTTTATCTTTTTTGGTCATTTCTATTGGTTCATTCATCATTATGGAACATCCCTTTTGGTCTGTTTATTGTTTTATTGGTCTGAGCATAATTTTGAACAGCTACTTGTTCAGTCATTATTTTGAACTATGTCGAAGGACCTTTTTTATTGGTGCTATCATCTTTTTTATCATTATTGTTGGTCAATTCAGTTGTTTTTGGGCAATTCTATTGGTCCATTCATTGTGGACCATTTCATTTTGGACCATTTTTAATTCATCATGTTGGAGCATTTCAATTTGCCTGTTCATTACTTCAGGCAAGTTCCATTGTTTTGGTCATAGATTTGGACCATTGATGGTTCCTTCATCATTATAGACCTTTTCTATTTGTGTTTTATACCGTATTTTCCGGACTATAAGCCGCTACTTTTTGTCCATGCTTTAAACCATGCATCTTATAACGAGGTGCAGTTTTTTTCTTTTTATATATGTTATTTTCCAGGGTGCGGCTTATAGTCCGGAAAATACGGTGTGTGTGTGTGTGTGTGTGTGTGTGTGTGTGTGTGTGTATATACATATATATATTTATTTATTTATTTATTTATTTTTGTCTATTGGTCTATTTATTATTTTGGACCATTGCTATTGGCCCACTTATCATCTAATTTGCACACAATGCAAAGAGTAGCTGTAAGATTCAATTTATATCAAACAGTTTTTGCGTAACAGCAATGTTTATCTTGACAGTGATCTCAATGATGACTCCTTTGCTTTCCCTAGATGACAATGTGCTGTGTAAATGGCTCTGGAAAACACGCAAATGCAAAAGGAACGTTTAAAACCAAGGTAATAACGTTATGAGCTATATGCTGTAAGAATACGGTTGCATTAATAAGTCGAAGGAAATGTTTATACTGCCATTGTTTGATATTATGGGGAAAAGGTAGGGCAACTCTCCTACCACACCAAATCAAACATGGTTATGAGCTGAGCCCACAGACCTGTTTTTGTACAGATCTTTTTAGCCATGTGTTTGTTTCTAAGCAACTGTTCTCCTGCTTTAAGCCAGCTAGTCCACTTTTTCTTTCATACAGCTTCTTCTGTATTTGTCCTGGTCAGGAACATTCACTCATACCTAGGAGGCAATTTGGCATAGCCAGTTCAGCTCCAGGTGTACCTGGAAGAAACTGATACTGACACACCAAACTCTTCACAGATTCCACAGAGACTGGGGCGAGAGCCAAACTCACAACCTCATGTCCCTGGAGAACCATGTCCCACTTTTCCCCTATTCACATTGTAATGACCCTTCAAAGTGTTTTACAGCTGTGTGAAAGTGTGTCCACTCAGTCAGTGCATGAGTTGGTGGCATGCTATTGTTGTTAAACATGCACTTGCATAACTTCTGAAAGTGTTCTGTGTCAGACCCTTTAGGCAGTGTTGAAGTCTGAAATGATCCAGCTGTCTAAAGGAAAGATGGTAGTGTGTTTGAGGAAAATGCTGTATATTTTATATACATTTTAGTAAAATTAAATTTTATTAAAAACGAATAAAAATCCTTTCCTCTCACATTCCAGCACAAACACATGGATATCAGGTGAACTGGCTACTCTAAATAGCCCTGGTATTTGGAAGAGTGTGTATGTATGTGAGTGAATGTCTGTATGGCCAAAAATGAATTTGCACTCTGTCCTGGGTGAACCCCCCTACTGCTAATTGCAGTCCACTAGGTGGACGGTCGTTTCCAATAGAGCAGGGTTTTTCAACCTATGAGCTGGGGACCACCAGTGGGCAGTGAAGCACTCTCTAGTGTTCCGCAGGCCCATCCTCAGGTCAAGGTAATAGTTCACAGGGGGCTGGTAATAGCACTGCGGGAAAAAAAGAATTTTATAAAAATCAAGATCAATTGTGTTCAAACTATTACGTTAATAGAAATGCTTATCGCAGAAGTAACACAAATTAAACAATCACAATGCAGATGCAGGCACGTGATGCAGAAGGAGGAGATGGGGTGGAGGTGGGTACGACGTTGTTCATGACAACAGTGAAGTGAGAAGCAGAGGGTTTAAAAAACTGTAAATATATGAAAAAATATAATATATGTAAACTGTGGTTGCATGATAATCACCACTTTTTTCTCTTTCTTCTTTTCTTTTTAACTTTTTTATACAGTGTATTTTATGTAACATACTTTTGTTGGATGTAACAAAGCACTGTTTCAAGGCAGATCAAGATCTCACAGCTAGCTAGACTAAAGTACAGTCTCCACACATGGTGGAGGTAGTTTCAAACATCCCCAAAATAAGCCCTTTTGTGCAAATGATGATTAGAACTACAAGAAAAATTCCACCTCACTGAGGTACTTTTTCCACCCCACACGCCTTTCACTCAAACAGCATCAACTTATTCATCAACCACCCACATGGTGTTGTGGAGCATCTCTAAGTTTCTAATTTTACCTGTGTCTGTCCAGATATTTGCCCTGGCTCACACAACATCACACTGCCTCAGTTCGGAAGTAGAAATGCTTAGTTGCAATAATAGCTGCACAAGGGACATACCAGATTGCATAGGTTCACATAGTTTTGCCACTAACAGATATGTAATATTAGATCATTTCTGTAGATAAAGTGTAAGTTCCTCCCAAATGGCTGTTCCTGCTGCTGTTAGTGTGCTTTTCACTGTGGCCTTCAGAGATGATTAGTATTCAGTTGGTCAGGTCCAGAAAGAATGATTGTAGTTTTTAAGCTAATGTACTTCTTCTAATGCATCTAATGCTTTGTGTAGATGCTTGATAATGAACACTACAGATTACCAGGCAATGATGATGAATAATGATTGATTTAATAATTGTATGCAGGTTATGCACAAATAAGCTTTGATAATGGGTTTTTTCTAATCTGTGTTCCAATCTGTGTTCAGATGGTCATATGTTGATGTAGTGCTAATAGACATGATCTTATTCAATCAGATATTTTTCCAGATCCCACTAAAGACTTTGACCCATTAAAGATTTTGTACCATAAATGTATAATACAACTGTTTGATTTCACAAAAGAATTCTATATGAATAGAATACATTGATTTCAACAAAACTAACCATAAAATAAACATTTTATGTTTTGATATTTTATATAAAATTACCTTTGATATGTTCATATATTATTTTCAAATACAGTTTACAACTGTGAGAAAATAGTAGTTCATATATTGTAAAATATGAGTGTCCTTATGATGCTTTGGGGATTATTATTATTATTATTATTATTATTGTTGTTGTTGTTGTTGTTGTTATTATTGTTATTATTATATTATTATTGTTGTTATTATTATTATTAGTAGTAGTAGTAGTAGTATTGCTGTTATTATTGTTATTATTGTTATTATTATTATTATTATTGCTGTTATTATTAGTAGTCATAGCATTATTGCTGTTATTATTGTTATTATTATATTGTTATTATTATTATTATTATTATTATTAGCAGTAGTAGTAGTGGTAGTAGTATTGCTGTTATTATTTTTGTTATTATTTTTGTTATTATTATTATTATTATTATTATTATTATTATTTCCCATATTATTTGAGTGATCTAAGATCTTATTTATCCATTCATTCTGATATTGTCCATTCAAAGACTGTTGAAGGATCTAGGTCTAAAAAACCCAGGCATTGTGCTGTGTAACAGTATCAGATGTGGTCATATCCTGGAAAAACAGACACAATTCTTAGAAGTTCAATATTCAAAGTTCCTCTGTTTGTAATTTGCTTGGACTGCAGGGCTTCAGATGATGCTCACTATGCTTTAACCTGGATGAAAGACAAAACAAAAAGTAGATATGGACTATTGTTCTTAGTTAAGTGAATCTCTTCTCCAGTGAGGTCCAACCAGGACTTCCTGAAGTGATATTATAGTGAACTTCCCACATGGAACCAAAATGATGTCTGATTAGTGGTTGAGTGGGCTTAAAAAAGTGAGGGTTCCTACATGAATAATGTGAAAACTTTAGCCAATGTCCAGTGCTATAACCTCTTTTCTCAACCAGTCACCTGCCCTCATCTGTCTTTAAAAGGCCTTTACTCACATCCCCCATTTGCTGCTTAAGGCATACAAGTACAATATCTACACACAGATAGTGCTACGGGTTTTTATTTGTGAATAAATGTAAATACTTTTTCTAATACACACAGTTGTGCTCTATTTAGAGTTACAATCCATAAAAAGAAATTGTCAGGAACAAGAGCGTAGTTTTAGCAAGGACGGAGATGATCATTTGATTCCTGATCATTAGAATTAAATTAGTCAGTGGGTGGACAGTCATTTCTTGAATCTGATGTGTTGGAAACAGAAAAGTGGGCAAGCTTTGACTTTAACAAGTGTGAAGGCTAGAGAACTGGGTCAGGATATTTCTAAAATGGCAGGCCTTGTGTGGTGTTCCAGTGGTCAGTACCTACCAAAAGTGCACCAAGAAAAGTCAATCTGTGAACTGACAACAGAATCATGGGCACCCAAGGCTCACTTATGCTCATGGAGGCCCAGAATGATCTGCTAACTTTAGTCTAGATGTTCCTTTCTGTACTGTACTTATGTTGCGGCTGGAACCTTAAATTCCCTGAGGGAACCCTCCCAAGGGATCAATAAAGTTCTATCCTATCCTATCCTAGGTACCCCATGACGCCTTCAGAGGTCTTATGGGGTTCATGTCACAACAGGTCAGAGGTGTTTTATCAAATTTAAGTAGGTAGTTAGGGCTGATCAGTGTCCACAAACTTTTGATTAGTTTCTGAATAAAGTTGCTCGCAGCCTGTTGCAACTTTGTCATTTCATCAGTTGTCTTTTTATATTTCTGTCTAAAGAAGTTGTGCGAGCCATTCTGATGTTCTTATAAACATTGAGCTTTTGATCGATAATCTCACATTTCTAGGTCAGGTTATCGCAAATTCATCTTTCTGCTCCAGATGGAGCACAAAATCTGCTTTGAACCAAAGCAAAACTTGTGCACAGAGACAGTTATTGATGTTCTTCCAAGCTCTCGAGCACTCAGCGAGGGAGAGAGTGTGTTAAATTACCCTCTTTTCAATACATTGAGTGTTTGATGGATGCGCACCCTCTCTGTTTTACTCTGC
The DNA here is from genome assembly GCA_034509495.1 of Acestrorhynchus altus. Taxonomy (NCBI): domain Eukaryota; kingdom Metazoa; phylum Chordata; class Actinopteri; order Characiformes; family Acestrorhynchidae; genus Acestrorhynchus; species Acestrorhynchus altus. Next base: position 5,779,637 of record CM067502.1, on the reverse strand, counting down.
ACAAATGGGGAAGACCTCGATATCATTCTGCCTGGGAAAAAAGGAGCAAGGGAGATTTGACTGGATTTCACTTGGTGGACTTTTGATCCAATCGATTTTTCAGTACAGCAAAAAGTCTTTTTATATACATTCTGTGAGACCATGCCGGGGAACGAAACATAGCCACAGTGACTCATCACAGAGCACAGCAAGGAGAGACACACAGAGAGTGGGAGCAACAATAAGGGCTTTATTTGCTCATGTCAAATGCCTGCTATGAACAATCCTTACCAGTCCTTTTTAGGGCTCCCTAGCCCCCAGTTCACCACCACACTCCATTAGGTTTATTATAGGGGTGGTTTTGTTAGTTATACCAGGGGGGTTTATACTACTCCATATGATATTTCGGTACATTGGTCGGTTTGGGCTGAATAATTTGCCTATCAACGTGATATTGTTTTGGGAGGGTTAAGACATTAGTTTAGATTTTAGCTGGTGTTTTGAGAATGACACTCCACCCCATAATATCTCCTCTGTGGTGGTTCTGTGGGTTCCTGACTTTTGAAGAATAGGGTGAAAGGAAATCTCTAATTATAGAACTACAAAGTGCTTCTGTGTGGTCATAATGCTTTGGCTGATGGGTGTAAATTGCCATATATCATATTTCTATATTAGATCCATGAATGCATGTAGAGAAAAGCCCAAATGCTGTCCTTGCGTATTTCTTATGAAAGACTTATGATTGGTTAAAATTCTCTTTACTAATGGTTATTAATTAAGACATAAACACTGTAAAGTCATTTTATTAACAGATCCATAATAAAATGGCTTTCCAAAAAGTAGGGCCACGTGTATCCATACAGTTAAAACTCAGACATGGTGGTTTCTGATCTTACTGTCTGGTCTCCATTGGTCAGTGCTCTACCTGTGACCTTCAACCAAGATCTAAGTGGGTTGAGTTGGTCATGGGGGTCTACTCAATAATCCATCAAATTAAAATGAAAACATTTAATACGCTGGTAGAGCTGTTGAGCTGGTTTACCAGTTTAAGTAGCTAACTTATCAGTACAGGGTATTTAATTGTTATTTTAATTACCTGGATGACCAGCTTTTTCAACCATCTTGACCATCAGACAGATTAGATAATTTGAAACCAGCTACCAGCAAATGGTGTTCTTGGGTGGTAAGAGACAGGTGGCTGTTGCCCTTTTCATTTGTGCTATAACTAGGCCTGTATTAAACCTTGAATAAACATGTATAAGGACAGTCTTATTTTAAGGTGGTACCATCATTTCATCACTGTTCCCACAGGACCTGCAGAGTGTGGCACCAAAATCTTATGCATCAGTGAACTCAGTAAATGGACAGAGTCTCCTGCCAGAGCCAGAGGGGAAAGTTGATCTCAGGTGTGCTGGTCCCGCTCTGCTGGTTCAGGTGCTTCAGGCATACTGCTTCCAGGTGCTGCAACTTTATAGGAGCTTACTGAAGCTGTGGGTAGGAAAGAAATGTTATAGGCCAGGATAGACATTACACTTTAAGGCTCTAAAGAAGTCTGATACTTCCAACCCCATTGGTTCATCCATGGCAGAACACAGCTAACCAACTTTAGGTATCAGTGTACAAATACACAATTTTAAGTTCTCGGCTCTGCTCTAATCCAGGCATTAGTGGTCAGGTGCTCACTACAGGACTCAGAAATCTGTCTTTATTTGGGTGCTGGACTATATACAGGCAAATATAACCTCATGTCGAGCAGACTGAGTTCTCACTGTAACTCCCTCCAAGTTGAAAAAACAAGGCGTTCTTGATTTTTACTGGCATTTAATTGGAAAGATGCCACCAATGATGCCTTGAGATCTCATTGCCCGCATTAACTCGAGGGGTTAACAAAATACATCTTGGAATGTCTTCCTTAAGCAAGAGCCAAAAGCTACACTGGAGACTTCTCCAACTCTCTAGCACACAGAGAGAGGTAAACACGTTGCCCCCTACTGAGCATGGCGTGTAACTTAAAATGTCGACCCAACCGAAACAACACATTAACATTGGTTCCACCCTGGACACACTCACAGAACCTTCAAATATGCATTTTAAATCAACAATGTGCATGTTAAAACAGATTTTAATAAACATGAATTATTTTACTTTATTTTTAATGTGTTGATTGCAACTTAAATCATGATATTAATCCAAACTGTATTACTACCACTGACGGCAGCTACAGGACCCGATATTTCCCCGCATTTCACGGGCAGTTACATGCTGTTTTCTAGGCGTCATAACTCAGGATCAGAGTAACCTACAGACATGATACACATCATAACAAACTACAAGTCTTACCCCTATCTAACCATTCAAAGTTTCCACTTTCATTCAGAAAGTCAGAGGCTGACATACTCATTAGTGCCCTAACATATAAATAAGGATCCATTTCGGTCACAGTCCTGGTGTATTTATATGGTTGTAATATAATAAGGGTGCATAATATTTTCCTCCTTCATTCATATAGGTACAAACTGTGTATCTGAATCTGTTGCTATGATGAAACTGTAGGTCTGATCAAAAAATCGCACAATCAGACTGAACAGTCTGGAGTTGGAACTGTGTTATTATCTCAAAATCAATCGATATCAACCATAATAAGGCTGTAGAATATCTGCTATTGGGAAGCCATGAAACATTGAACAAGAATGACCCCTATACATTCTGACGACTTAAATGGGCTTTCTTCTAAGGATGGCTCATTGATGACACTGAAATTGATCATTACACGGTGACAACTGAGAGGTCAGACATTCAGCTGTTGGAGAAACCTGTTCTTTAGGTCTTGGATCTTTGGAATGTGGAACTACCCCAGAAGGTTCCTGTGAAGCAAACTAATTTGACATTTAGTCGTGATTCAGTTTTTAGACTCTGATCTCGAGGTGTGAACCACAAAAATAACCCTCCTTCTGCCTGCCGCTGTGTGCAAACTCAGTTATTAAAGTGACTATTGATTGCATGCATCACAGAATAGCACTTATAAGCATGGGCCAACAGACAAGCAGTACAGAAAGCCAAAAGTCTGCCCACAGACCTCAAAATGCATGCTACAGCAAACATGTAAGTAAGAATCAACTGTGGTCAGAAAAGCAAGAAGCATCAGACCAGTGCTTTCATACTGAACCATAATTAATCAGCCTGGTGGGACATGGCAGAATATCCAGCTTTTATCATACATTACAGCCACTCTGAGCTCCACAAACCATTTGGTAACCATCTGACACCAGTTGAAACGCTAAAAGTCAGGGAGCTAAGACATTAGAAGTCCATCGTGCTTTCTTTTCCTGTTTGTAAGTTTGCAGATTTCCTGTTCACACCACATGTGGGCAGCCCACCAACCAACAACCTTGGTAGACTCTGCGGTGACTTCTAAGAGGAAAGTTTCAGTGACAGGTAGTCATTTGTGGAATGAAGATCAAGAAGTTAAAAGGGTTGTCAGCTAAATTCTAAACCTGACACACAGCAGAAACATGAAACTGATAAGGCTGATTACACAGTCGAGCAGAACATATGTTATGGTTCTGCATCACACTTAGTTCAAGAGAATGGTCAGTAATTATTATGTTCACCTTCAGAACCCTGTGACAATTTTGAGGGATGTTTTCTTAGTTTGTTGTACTTTCATTTGACAAAAAATCAAAAACATTTATATGAGACATATGGCAGGCATTGTTATTTTCAGGACATATGTCCTCATTTGAGATGTACATTTAAAAAGATCATTTAAATATGTATGAATTTGATCAAACAGTTTATGGCTATAATGTTTGTGTTTTGTGTTTGTGTTGCTTTTAGGACTGTTGAAAATAATTTTTGAGCTGAAAATGCAATAGTTCTGATGAGTTATTTGTAAAGAATTAATAAAAAACACCAAAAGTACTGATCTTTAGAGATCTTTAAAGAACATGCAGTTGTTGATGTGGCACAGCAGATTTCACAACCAGTGAGGAACCACACCATGTGGGAGACAAGGGTTTGATTCCCAGTCTGGGCAACAATGCTGTGTTACACCAATATGAGTCCATGGGCAAGACGTCTAACACGACTCTGACTTACACGTTTTTGAGTAACCTTCTAAGTTACTCTGGATAAGAGCGTCAGCTAAATGCTGTTCAAAGGTAAATGTTCAAAAACACCAAAAACAACGATGTGTCCTATAAACTCATCTTACCCTAAGACATCTGATCAAATCAGGCAACAGTGATGTTCTGTGCTTGTTGCACTGATCTTCTCAAAATACCTCAAGCTTTTGATGCTTGTCAGTGGATCAGCACTGTTTGAGCCCCTGAGCTTCTGCTGCAGCGCTGTTATCTACTGTTATGACGGTGGCATCAGTTTCACCTTGACTGTAAAAGTTCACCTCAAATGCTTTTGTTTGTACCAAAACATTCAGTCAGTTCACGAAAGCATATTACTAATCAATCTCAGTAGTGTATCAGATAGTATCTGATGCTGCTGCAGTGATGCAATATATATATATATATATATATATATATATATATATATATATATATATATATATTAACATCCTTTTGCAGGATTGCAGGATGTCTGTAACTTTCATATATAAAAGAAACTTGTTCCACATATCAGTTTTGCTATTTGGGAGCTTACAGCTCAATATCTCAAAACTCCAAACACAGAAGAACCTTATAGTTCCAAGGGGGTGATATATCTCAAAATATAAGAACATATATTTGACTAACGTATATGTACACATTGAATAAGATAGATTTAATTACATTTAATTAATGTCTTATGTCTCTGTAACTGGCAGACATGCACATGTAAATTAACTAAATTACAGAGTAAATGACCAATGAATTTGCAACGGCTTGCAAAGGTTTGGTCGTCCCTGCTCCAAATGTTTGTAACTCTCATAGAGGGATTAGAAAAGGCATGAAGTTAAAGATGAAACATTATTTTTCAGTATGATTTGTGTGAAAACAAGGAAAGGAGCACCATGCAAATGTCAGATTTCCTGACTACAAAGCTGAGTTTTATATGACTCATAATGAAAGGAAAATAGGTTTAATCATCACAGAAAAATCCAGTAACCAAACCAGATACCCATATAAAACGGGAAACCTGTGCAAATTTTGATATTTTATGATCCAAAAAGTATTAAAATCAAGAATGTTCTAGAAATTGACCGACTGTAACCCTGTAAAAATGTACTAATATAGTTATTATTTAGTGATTTGAGCTCAGAAATCTACAAAATAAACTGATATATGTCAATTCTATTGGGAAAAATACCTCTTGTTGGTCTATACAACTTCTTAAAAGGTTAAAACTACCTTTCTGAATCAACACAACTGATGCTCTGTCCATTACACTGAACATTATGCATATTAAATATGTATTTAATAATAATTTAGTATTTAATTAAATATGCATTAAAAATGTAGTAGAAAGCTTTGCTGGACAATAGAGACAGTTACTCCAACATAAGCAGGATTAATTCATTATTACCATTGATTTTGGAAGAAAGAACAAATAAGCAGGTGGTCCAATTCTATAAATTTCATGCAGTATAATGAGCAGAACTGACTTGTGCACTACATATTTTATGTGCAGTACTAAGATGGAGTCAAAATCCTTTCTGCTGCTGTGTTATGTATAAATAAAGGGGTATTATGTACTGTAGATATGTCTCTAATTGAACATGTAGATAACGTCACACATGGAATTACATACCGACCTTAGGACGGTGTGTATGTCCAAATATTCAGATAGGATGGGTTGTGATGTTAGTCATGAAACCATACATGGCAAATGTGCCTTGGCTGATTGGCTCCGTCTGTGGACAAATGTAAATCTCACTTTTGTCAGAACTTGCCCGTTGTGTCACACCAGGAAAAATGCTAAGCAGAGGGGTTGAAAAAGTGGGAGTTGCAACCACATTCCTACCACACTTTTGCATTCCGAACTGATATACAAACGCAGTGGTCACCCTGCTGTAGCTGACAGTCCCCTCACTCATACTGGACAACTGTGCGTGGGTGAGAGAGAGACATAGAGAGAGAGAGTCATTGGGAGATAGTTAAAGTGCATGCATTGCAATAATTCAGACTTCACTCATCCATCTGTTGCTAGGATACGCAAACCCTGCGTGATGAAATATTTCTCTGTGCTCATTGCTGTGGGGAATTACAGCTTCTTTATTGATTCAACACTTTTCTGCCCAGTGAGGTCAGTGCTTTTACAGTAGTCGTCATGGTTACCCTAATGGCTAGGCCTAAAAACTCATTAAGCTAAAACTTAAATTAAATAAAATGGTTTTTATTACGGCGCCTCTGACTTAGCATAGAGATAAGCTCCCGGAAAGCACAAGTTAATGAATGTTTAATGAACAGGTCAAGAGCAATATAATACTCATAATCCTACACTTCACTACAGAAAAGGAGACTCTGGATGTTACCCGAAATGAATCCATATCCCCCTCATTAGTATTGCACTATATAGGCATAGACTACTGATTACTTGGTTGTTGCCAGGCAGTTGAAGTGATATCCCAGGTGGTTGCTATGGTGTTCCCAAGTGCTTTTGTTGATGGTTTAATACTAGGCTGTGACCGAAATGGATCCCTTCCCCCTCATTAGGGGATAGACTGCTGGTTACAAGGTTATTGCTATGTAGATACTGTAGTTTCTGAGGTGGTTGCTATGGTGTCTCCAGTAGTTGCTAGGGTGTTCCCAAGTGGTTTTGTTGGTTGCACAATACTATTCTGTGATTGAAATGAATCCATATCCCCTCATTAATATTGCACTATATAGGGATAGACTATATTTGCTAGGCAGTTAATGTGATATCCCAGATGGTTGCTATGGTGTCTCCGGTAGTTGCTAAGGTGTTGCCAAATGGTTTTGTTGGTTGTATAATACTAGTATATGACCAAAATGGATCACTGTGCCTTGTTTAAAAAAAGTTGTTAGTCTTAATTATGTGCTTTGTCCTAAATAGGGTCACGGGCACATGCAGGAAGACCCCCAGTCAGGGTGCCAATCCATAGCAGGGTACACATTCACATGCACACACACACACCTAGGGGCAATTTAGCATGGCCAATTCACCTACCATGTGCATTTTCATACCATGTGCAGTGACCTTAACAGGGATCAAACCCTCAAACCCATACCCCTGGAGCTGTGTCATATACATGTATTACCTGCTACACAACCCTCAGTGTAAATGGGTGGAGCATATACAAATAAATGTAGTGGGGCACCTGCTCATTCATTGTTTCATCTGAAATCAGGGGTATTAAATTGTGGTGTCAAGTGATTTAATAAAAGACTGCATTAATTATAACAATATTCTGAATTTCAGTGTTGGGTGAAGTAAAAAATAAATGGACTGTCTGGGTGAAATTTGAACATGTGGCCACACATAACAATGTTAATGCAGACAATTAATGCTAACCAAACCTATGCTTCAAAAGTCATGGTCTCTCTGGGTGGGTAGATGGAACTCTCTCCCCACATCACACTCAATGTGATGCTGGCCGGCACAGGCGTCTGTCAGCCATTGTATCACAGCTGGGGACCTAGCATTTTCCTTCAAGTATGTGGGCTGAGTAGTTTGAAAAGAGGCAGAGGGTGACTTCACATATCCTGGAGGAGGCATGTGTTTGTCCTCACCCTCCTAGTGTCAGAAACATCCTATTTGATGGGGGAGACTAGGTGGGTCACTAGTGGGGCTGGGGAATTGGTAGTTCCAAAAAATAGTTCGAAAATTGAGTAAAAAAAAAAAAAAAAAAAAGACATTTGCTCTAAACCCTGCAATTGCTCTGGACTGGTTACCAAATATAGTGGCCAGTAGATGCTGCAAAATCCAGGCAATTCAGCATGGTATGATAATAACAAACAACAAAATTGTAAATTCCTTTGGAGAAAAGAAACTGTACCTACGTTTGAAACCTGATTAGCTCTGGGATCGGGAATAGTTTTTTTTTTCTTTGGAACTTTTTCTTAGATTATTTAGAGCACTGATAAGATGGAAATAGGCAGGACCCGAGATGTAACTAGACATGAAATGTGTAAATATTTACAGGAAGCATGAGTGAGTTGCTGAGATGCGACTTTTTTAGGGATGGGTGGGAATGGGTAAAGTTTTCATTTCATTTGCTGTAAAAATGTATAAAAAATCTAAAAACTTCCAGATTAACTACATATGTTAAATTACGAATGTATTTCTGTATAACATATTTATTTCTACTGTCCAAGGAAGAGAAGCATTGATATGATGGCATTTATCAACAAGAGTGTTGGAGGTCAGGATGTTGGATGATGATTATCCAACTTCATCTCCCTAACTCCTCCCAAAGGTATTGGCTGGAGCACCATCATTCTAGACAGCACAGTTTCACTGCTCCACAGCTCAATTCTGGGGGGCTTTATACCCCTCTAGCTTATGTCTGGCATTAGGCACCATATATGGTGGCAATCATGTCTATCTGCTTCAGGGAGTCCTATTCTATTGCATTCTTTGCACATTTTTTTCAAAAATAGGTGAAACTAAAAGTGTCTGAATGCGTTCATTAGAAACGATGTCCACAAACATTGCATCATTTTTTGTAACAAAACCAATTCAATTAAAATGTTATTTTTATTGCTTCAACACCACCCCTTTAATATTTGTGTTTAAGAATAACAGTAAGTCATACTTAGGAAACGAAAAAACGATATCCAGAGTAATGAGGACAAAGGTGTAAATGAGATTTTTGCCTCTGGCTTTAATTAAAGTGTGTCATCTAGTCATTGAACACCTAGCCTGGCTTCCAGCACAAACACAGTCTGGACGTCAACTGGTTCTTTCGTTAAAGTGAGGGAGGATGGTGCCGTGTATATTTAGGTCAAGCCAAGCTGAAACTCCTCCCTGCCTTTTTATTTTGAGGTCATCTCAAGCTTGCGGGCCTAAGCAGGACAGAGCTGTAGCATTATGCAGCTCAGGATGACTTCCAGAACCACAGTATGTTTAAATGAAACAGGCTATGGATTATTAACAAGGACCTTATGGCAGGAGCAGTGTAGAGGAGCATTTATTTAAATCATGAATGGAATGCATAATGAGGAGGACATTCGTCACGTCGTGTGCATTATGCATACGGATAAAGAATGTGTGCAGCAGTATTAGTCTTTTTTCAAAGGGATGCCTGCTGTGGACCCCAAGAAATTAGAATAAATGTCAGATGGCAATTTAAGAGGCAACCCATCAATGAAAACACAACAGTCTTAATGCACACAATTACACATAAAGTACTGCCCATCAAAAAGAGCCAATCAGACTGCTGGTAATACTGGGAGCATGGCATTAGTGGGGAAACCTACTCAATGTGAATATCACAGCTGTGACCGAAATTAATCCCTATTCACTCATTAGTATTGTGCTTTATGTGCTATATGTTTACAATAAATGACCATAGAGCCTTTTCGATTGTTGCTCCGAAATTATGGAACAACCTTCCATTACATATTAGACAGACCTCTTCACGGTCCACTTTTAAAACTAGTCTTAAAACCCACATTTATTCATTGGCTTCATATGAGACTTTGCATGTTTTGTTTTTTACTGTTTATTTGTTTCATTAATTTCTTTATACTGTTTTTTGTTTGTTGTTGTATTTTGTCTCATTGTTTTTAGTATCTGTTTCTTGTGTTTTTATGTTTTAATTGCTCTACAAATAATAAGTAAATTGTTGGAGATCACGTTCAAATTCCCCTTTGCAATCCAAACACTCATTAGTGAAATTTAAAAATAGGGATCCATTTCAGTCATAACACGTTTTTTGTGCATCATTGAACCAATGATTTGGGCAGATCTGTGATTTAATATAGTTTTGAAACTGTATTGGACCTTCAGTTTCCAGTTTCCACATGATGTCGAAAAAATAAAATAAGTGATAAGAATTAGAAATTAGATTGAATAGAATTCATATAATTAATCAATTAAATTCAGAATGTAAATTTAAAAAAGGAATTAAAATATATAAACAAATCACGAAACCCAGAGTAAATAAAAATTTTATTTTGTAGGTGGTGATTTGCTTTTAGTTTCTGAATTCTACTTATTCTCCTCTTATTCTCCTCCCACAGTAGCTCAATATTTAGTGAGGAAAACACTATACATTGACTGATTAAATTAAATCTAAATTTTTGGTGTTTTTGAGGCCGATGGTCTCTTTGGGAGATCCGCACCCCTTAAACTAGACGTTATGGTCTGACTGGTTTTGTTCTGACAAATAAATAGTATAGTTTTAACTCTGTAGCATGCTGAAGAAATGGGAGCACCAATGGAGCGTAGAGATGTTAAAAGCTAACATCAGCTAGTGTTTGCATTTAGCCTAGTATAGATCCACTGGCTTATGCTTAATCACATGTCAAATTTGAGCTCCTCTGAGTTCCACTGAACTATGTATGTCAAACACAAATTCCCACTCACGAGGCCCCTTGAGTATATATATATATATATATATAAATATATATATATATATATATATATATGTTCTAAGCAAGAATTAATCATGTTTCTTTACAGTAACAGTAACAATAATTTAATTGACTGCTGAGAAATATGAAGATGCATTGCTTAGCTTTCTGCTTCTTTACACCACAGCTTCCCAAATTACCTGCTTTGGGCCTCACCCAGCATTGCTATTGCAGCGGCCTCGTGCTGGATGCACACCAATATCATAACCGCCGCGTAAGCACTCTGGCTACGGGCCTTGTCCAACAAATGCTCCTGTGCAAAATTACTACTCAAAAAGGATCTGAAGGCAGCACTAATTCTGAGGCAGAACATCAACAGCAGCGATGTTGGATGCAATGAAATTTTGCTCTTTAAAAAAATGCAATTTAGTGCACTGATGAGCACAAATAAAGAAATGTATAATATTCTTTATTTTGATGAGCTGAAGATACAAAAAATTCTGAAAGGATTTCTAGTAATAGAAATATTAAACATATCCATGATCTGCTGTAGCTGCTAGAAAAGCTGTGCTGACAGAAAAAAAGCTGCCTCAGAAACGCCTGTATTGCATGACAAAACATGCAGTTGCTATGGTTACCATGTCCAGTCAGCCATCTCAAAACACAGGGAGAAGGGACCAAAACGGGAATCACAAAGAGGGCGATGTTGATGAGGGCAGAGAACTTGTGTGCATGTGTGCATGTGTGTGTGTGTGTGTGTGTGTGTGTGTGTGTGTGTGTGTGTGTGTGTGTGTGTGTGTGTGTACAAACTGATATAACAGTGATAATTTCCAACATTTCTATATACCGGGATCAGCCATAACATTAAAACATCCCGTGTAGGTGCTTTCTTGTGCATGGAATTCCACAAGACCTATAAGGGTGTCCTGTAATCCGTCACCGCACAATAGCAGAGACTTTAAGTGAGCTGCGCCTCTATGGATCAGACTGTTTGTCTAGTTCATCCCACATGATGCTCCACAGATTGCTTAAGGAATTTGGATGCCAAGTTAAGACCTTGTGTCATGTTACTCAAATCATTCCTGTTAGTACAATCAAATCCACGATTGCCCAAACGTCTGTGCCCACAAAATCCTACTATGGTTATACATATATACTTTTTATACTTTATATAATCCATGTGGGGAGAATTTATTAAGTGCAGATACGTATATGCAAACTTTAACTTTCATTACTGACATGCAAAAACAATTTACTTGAAGACACATTTTATCTCCGGACCACCCTGACCATTTTATTCTGAGCAAAGACGTATATAAGATGTTGGTGTTGAACCTATAATCAGATTGTGGTTTTAGAACATCTAGTTCTTTCAGATCATGTTGAGAAGGGAAGGCAGTGAGGAGTTTCGATCAAGTGTGAGTAAAGTTTTTCAAGACAGTGTGGGGCAAGTGATTGATGAGGAAGAAGAAGTACAGAGTCTCTAGCTTTGCTAAAGCTTTCTAAGTATCTCCAAATCATATCTGAAAAATTCTGCAAAGAAAAATTTTATTTTAGGCTGGTTTGAACACATTTATTGGTCATCATAAAATCAACACAACTGCCAGATTCACATAACCCAAGAATGTATACTAAAGAGGTGTTTGTGTGACACTGTCAATATATAACCATAATACATATGATATTATTATTCATAGAATCTTACATATATTAAACATATAGCACATAATATTACTGCATATTATAGTACACAACTACTTGTATAAAGCAGAACAGGACAATCACATACATAAGCACCTATCATAACAAGCCCACTGCCATTGAGCTGTGGAGCAGTGGAACTGTGTTCTCAAATGAAGGTGCTCAATGCAATGCTTGGGATGAGTTGGAGAGCTGGGGATGAGGTGGGGTGATCATGCTAAATATCCTGACCCTTATTAAAATTTCCATTGCTGAATGCAATCAAATCCTCGCAGCAATGGTCCGCAATTTGGCAGAACCTCTTCCTGACAGTAGAGACAGGCCAACAAACGCAGGATGCAACTCGCTTAACAACAGTCTTGCTTACAAAGAAATAATGAATGAATAGGTGTCCCAATACTTTGTCCATACACTGTATATAATACATATAGGATGACATAACTACTGCATATAGAATAACTGGGAAATATTATTATCATTAATAAATACAATATAAAACACACATACCTGCTAATCTTAACACACACATAGTAGCTGGTAATCACTATATACACCAGACAAAAGTATTGGGACATCACAATAACCATTACATCTTCTGTGTTGAGCTTTCTTATGACTCATTTCTGCAAATCAATAGGCATTCATATGGAGTTGATGTGGCCTTTTGTAGCTCCAACAGCTCTTCTCTCAAGGCCTCTAAAAGATTTTGGAGTGTCTCTGTAGGGACATTTCACCCATCGATCCAGAAGAACATTTAGTGTCAGACAGTGATGCTGTATATGAGGGCCCTAGCTCACAGTTCATCTTCCAAAGGTGCTCTGATGAGCAGCTGATTGGGGGCTGGTAACCTGACCGGAGTGATTTATGAAGAAAAATAAGCCAGTGTGCTCCTCGTGCTGCCAGTGGAGGACCATCCAAACTCTTTACAGTCTGGCAGGAGGAGCAAGTGTGAGGGCCGCCAGTAACAAATCTCAGAGCAGGATGGTAAGTTGGAATGTGAGTGGTCCTGAGAACACTGGCGTGACTGCTTATAGCCAACGCCACCACAGTCCAAGACTGGACCGTATGGTTGTCTTCATCATTCTTTTTTTTTATTTGAATGAGAGGTTCAAAATGAAGATCCCTTAAAATAACAATATCTGCATATTCAACTGTCTCCTATAAATATCTTTAAAAGTACCTCCTTCAACCAAAAACATCCCACAATACTTTTTGTCAAATATTATATAACAGATATAAATGAGATAACTTAATGTTATACATCTCCTCTCTCTCTCTCTCTCTGTGTGTGTGTGTGTGTGTCTCTGTCTCTCTGTGTCTGCTCCTGTCTGTATCTCTGTCTCTTCTGTCTGTCTTCTGTCTGTCTCTCTCTCTGTGTCTCTGTCTCTCTCTTTCTCTCTCTCCTCAGTTCAAGGTTCTGCCCTCTGTCTCTCTCTCTGTCTTCTCTGTCTGCTCCTGCCCTCTCTCTCTCTCTCTCTGTGTGTGTGTGTGTCTTCTCTCTTCCTCTCTCTCTCTGGTTCTTCTCTCTCTCTCTCTCTCTCTGCTCTGTGTGTCCTCTCTCCCTCTCTCTCTCTCTCTCTCTCTGGTGCACGGCTACTCTTGTATTAATGGCACTTCTCATCAATGAGCCTTTCATCTGCTGGGACAAAGACACACACTCACATTTAATGAGGGCCACTTTTCACGACTGTCCCGAAAGGTATGCTCTCAGCAATCCCTGTTTTTGGAGTGGAGGCGGTGTGTCCATCATATGGAGGCCTTCCTCTGCTAATCAACTCGGCTTGTGCCGGTTATTTCTGATAGCTCACCAACAGGAGACCGGGACAGCCTGGCCGCTGGCTGGGCTGAACTGGGCCACCGTTATGCTCTCTCTTTCTTTGTCCTGATGTGTTGCAAACAAACCCCACCCAAAGTGCTCATCCGGACCTTGTTATTTGGATGTGGAATGATAGTGATGGTCAGTCAGATACCAAGACAGGTTTGGTGTCTGAAGTTAGATTTTTTCCAGGTCTGCACCGGAGCAGGTTAATGTGGCAAAGTCAGGGGTCGGCAAGCCAAATTTTAAGAAGAGCCCATTTGTTCTATTTCAGAGCCATATTTTATGTCCATTTTATTGTTAGTTATTAGTGTTGTTGCTGGTTAATCAGCAGTCTGCAAAAACAATCTACAGGGTAAAGACTGACCATTACAGCAGTTCAACATTAATTACAGTATTTAGAAGCATTTATACTGACTATAAGTTATACTAACTTTCTCTACTGAGCCAAACATACTGAACTGAAGGCCAAATGACCATTTAAAACAGAATCACATAAAAACTGATAAAACCCAAAAGCATTGGCCCAGTGATGGATCAAAAAAATCTTCTGGCTTGTTCTGGGAGCTAGTGATGGTCATACTTCTGTGCTAAAGCATTGAGCATTTCATGGGAAGCTCCTACATGCTTATATATGTCTTTATATATCACTAGGGGCAGATACAGCAAGCAAAAACATGGCAGGAGATGTGGGTGACATAAGATATTAGACTTCAATGTTTGAGGATGCCATAAAAATGCCAGGTGAGGTGTTGCTACAGCGGCAGGCAATCATCTTCAGGTTCTCTTTACTACTGAATAAAGGCTAAAGGGAGATAGAGAAAGGCACTGTATGACTGCATAGCTGTGCTCATTGAGATACCTGCAAGGCCTCGGACTCCTTCAACAAATGCAATATTATCTACATCTAGTGACCATGTTGTTCATGAGCCCACTCTTCTATTCCTCACGTTCATAGTAACATAACGCACATATCGTTTAAAAAATGACGTAATGGGCAGTCTCATTGTTAAAGACATTTAAAGAAGTTGAAGAAGTGCCTTCTCCAGTACCAGTGGTGTTGAGCACTAGTTTCTGCATTGCAGGCATATCATCTAGGCCAAATGTGAGCCTGAACAGGGTGATTAGAAAATAGAACACCCACCACCTCCACTCCAGATGTCAGAGTATTAGGTCTGGCCTGCGCCTGTGGAGATGCATTGGGTGAACTAGGTGAGGATCTAGCTCATCCCTGACCTGGCTGGGCTGGTTATGAATGAGGAATGAAGTACTTAAGGACAACAACATAGTAATATGGACTGGACTGAGTGGGACTGCTTTGACTAACCTCCAATGAACACTGTGTTACAGTGGCTGCATAGTTCAGTGGATAATGTATGACCTCTTTTAATCCTGAGTGTAAAAAGTATCGAAAGATCATTTGCTTAGAAGAAGAAGATCATTTCAGTTCAGCATGACTAGCATATCTGAATGGAAATGCTCTTTTCATCATGTGTTTGGTCAGCTGGAAGTGGTATTTTAGAGTACAAGTCACAGCAGGGTTTTGTTCAAATATATGTTCTTGGAGGTGTTTGCAGCAGCAGGTGAATTCTGTTGAATTCTGCACACTCTCTAGCAAAGAAAAATGTTGCTTGCAAACTTTCGTGTCAAGTTCAGCTTTAGTGAACCTTGGACATCAACAATACTAATAACCTTGTACAGGATAAAGCGGCCCATCCACTGCACATTGAACCGCCAGATATTTTGACAATATTTCATGTCTTTGTTTTGACATATTTTATACAAAAGATATGCATGGTGCAGTCGTTTATGGTGACATATCGCACATAATTAAATCACCAATTTCATCTTCAGAATCCATCTGTCACATACCACTGGAGGTTTGAGTTCAACTGCCAATCTTCTGGGCTATTTTGGATTTTACTGATTTATTGGTCAAGTCATACCGAGGGTGAAGTGACCTTGACGATGATGATGAGATGATGATGACTATTATTACATACATAATATTATTATTGTTGTTGTTGTTGTTGTTCATTGTGCTATTTCTATTAATGTCACATATTTTCATCCTTTTTATTATATAATACGTTATTTTAGATCACGCTGATCCCATCCACCTTAGGTCCGAAATGCAAGTAAAATCTACTTCAAGAAGTACTTCAGAATAACGAGTTAGTTAATATCAATATAATTTACACAAGACTTAAGTACAAGTTAACAAAGTACATAGAATTGTAAAGCTTAGGAAACTTGTTGTGACGCCCAACCAATGCAGTGGTCTGATTTTCATGAACACTGTATTGATGAACTTACTTTGCATTTAGCATAGCAGGGAAAGCGCCGTTATATGACCTGGTCTGGCGCAACCTGTTAAGATCAAGCCAAGCCATGAACACTATAGTGACTAAAATAGTAGTGTTTAACATACTACTCAAATGAATTTCTATAGCGTTGGTTAGTTACAGTCTTTTTTTGGAGTGAAACAGGATTGATATTAAAATCTCGATTAAATATATTGATTAGCCGAGTTCAACTGTAACTCCTTTATTTAAAAAGAAGCACTGAGTTTATGGACCTATTAAAATAGTAATATGGCCTGTTTCTTTTTTATATAACTGCAAAAATCAAGCTTTTCTTTAATACCATAATATAGCAGTTTATCTTAGTAGCTTAGCAGATGTGTGAATTCCATGCAAATGTAAATATATTTTTAAAAAGGAATTAGATTAAAGTTTTTAGAGCACGATCATATTTTTGTAATGTAATTTAAAATGATATTTAGAAAATCATTTGCTTAAGAAATTACATTTTATGAATTAAAATCCATTTGGTTGGCTTCCAATTAAAATTGAATTAAAGTATAAAATATAGTAAAACCTATTAAGCTAGTTTTATCAGTTAACTGAGTTTATAAATATTTCGATTACTGATAATCGCGCTTAAGTACATTTTTAAGTTTACCATTTTGCACACTGTAGTCCCAGTTATGTAAATTACAGTTTAAAAATAGAGTGAAACATACCAGAAGCTAAGTTGTAAAGTTACTTTGTCTATTTTTTTTTTTTTTTCTGTTACAGCAAGAAACTGTCCTGTATGGAGCAGCATGTTTGAACAAAACAAATCACCAGAAATGTGGGCTGAGCTGCTATTTAAACAAACTCAACCAGAAACTGAAGCCTGAAACACATAAGACATGTTGATGCAGGTAATGATGAGAAATGGTTTTGACTCACGAGTGAGTGATGGATTTGTATGTCTTACTGTAGGCTGTCAGCATGAGAAACAGTGACTGGTGCCCAGGCCATTACAAGGTGTTGAAAAGGTACAGCAGAACTGGTCACATGAATACTATTAAGCACTCCACAAAAGCTCCGCTTCTGTCCATTCTGTCTAGAAGAACAAGGTTTCAAAGGCCTTGGGCTCCAACCTCTGGCAGTGCTGATTCAGTCTTTGGGCTGGGGAAGGTTTGATTTGAGATGGAGGTGGAGAATTTTGCTGGTTGTTGGGGGTTGTTTGTAATGGTTTTGATTAGCCTTGTTGGGAATCGTGCAACCAGTCCTCTCTGGGTGCTTTCTTGATGTTCCAGACCTTAAATTCCCCTCCACTGTTCCTGGTAATCATATTTCTTAATTACATTTTCATAAAACAGAAAGAGCCATCCACAAAAATGTGTACTAAAGCCCTGTCAGATTACAAGGCTGTGTCTCAGCAGAACCCAAAAAATGAATTATTATAATTTGTCAGGCAAGAGCAAAATCACCCATGTCTCTTTCTCTCCTATAGTCTGTGGGGTCATTTTCAGGTGAAGGTGGATTAGCATGAAGCAAACCATTTGAGGCTTGGTGTAATCCCACTTAAAGCTCATGCCTGCCGCTTTCCATCTGATGTGCATTTGGATGTGTCCTGATTACATTATGTTGATTCATTATGGCAGTTATGTTTACCCAAGTTCAGTGCTCCACAGTCATTACCAGCCTTTAATCATGCATTGTAAAATTGTCTGATCTACTGTACATTTTGTAGATGGAGCGTACACTGCACACTCAAAGTCACCCACCCAGTTCTTATCAGCCAGGCTTTCTGTTTCATTCGCCGCAGCACTGACACTGAGCTTCGATGTCCCCGCCTTCTCACATGGGCTCACCCACTGCCCCATCCGTTCGGGTTCACTAGTAAGTTGCCAGTTTAGCAAGAGAGCTTTTCCAGTACATCTAGCACAGTAATGCAGGCAGAGCCTGTTTTTCTCCAGATGTGCTGCTGCAACTTAGTACCAACAAATGGCCAACGGTGAAGAAAGGCTATTCAGAGCGTAGCATGACCTCATTGTGATCAATCAAACAGATTGTCTCGGGCTGTTAGACAAGGCTGTTCCAGACTTGGATGAAAGACATTATCAACCTTTAGAATTCTAGACCAATTTTGTGGGATGTTTTTATACTTTTATTCACCAAAATTTGAAATGTCCATATAGGAGACAGTCACACATATCAGATATTGTTTGATATTTTCAGGAGATCCTAATATTTTCATTGGAGATTTAAAAAGGTTGAGAAATTAAATATTTTATGAATTTGACCAATAAAAAAACTTCCTATTATTTTGTTATTTATGTATCTATAGAGAAAGAGATCAGAAGATGACAATTGACCCCATCTTAAAAATGCCTGAAGTTTATAATGTAAATTGTTACTATCACCGGCTACAATCCTTTGCTGCTATCTGTGAAGAACTTTCTATCTGTGCATTCTCAGTGTCCATGTGGGTTTACGACGAGTCCCCGGGGACTGAGATGGATCTGCTACAGCACACCAGGAGTGTGTGAGTCAATGGTGGCTCAGGACCCGGCACAGGAGGCAATTTTCTGGGGACTGGTGATATATATATATATATATGGTGATATATATATATATATATATATATATATATATATATATATATATATATATATAAAATTCTGAAATTAAAAGAGTTTTCCTGCTTTTAGCAGTCTCTAATGTCCAGGAAATGTTTCATGTTAGGTTTAGGAGACTACTGTGATGACCTGAACTGAAGGAGCTTACACTTAGAAACCTCAATATGGTGTTTATATCCATTGCTATTCAAATATGAACCAAAATATGGAAAGATAGACAAAATCCCTATGATAACAGAAATAATGTTTATTGGTCATATGTTCTATTTAGCCATTAGAGGTGTAGTTTGAGGACTTCTGATGCCGGTCCCAAACCCAGATAAATGGTGAGGGTTGCGTCAAGAAGGGCATCCGGCGTAAAAACTTGCCAAAACTATATGGTGATCCGCTGTGGCGATGCCTAAAGGGGGCAGCCGAAAGAAGAAGAAGAAGAAGAAGAAGAAGAAGAAGAAGAAGAAGAAGAAGGTCATATGTTCTATTTGATTTTACAGGACTGGACAGGTACATTATCTTGTAAGGTTTTCCTTCAAGTGTTGAAGAGAGTAGGTGTGTCCAGATTTTCAATTGGTACTATATATATTTAATGTCCAAATCAATATTCAGATCAATATCACACACAGACTGTAACACAGACCAATAGGACTGAACAGAGTCCAGTGAAATTGTGTTTTTTAAGGTAAGTGACCACACCCCAACTTCTCCTCTTCAGTCCAACTAATACCCTTGATTCTAACATCATCTTCACGTTAAACATCACACCTACCTCCACCCTGTCTATGATATCTTCTCTCTTTCACCCACGGGGGGGGAGAGTTTCACCTGCCTGCCCACAAGCCACTCTGCCCAAATAGCAAAGAAAAAAAAAACACATTTCTTAAATACTCTGATTGTCTTTAGTGTTTTCTTATTTTTATAATATTGTATTGAATTATATATATATATTTTTTTTTATATTTGTAACATTTGTGGACTCACAGAGGTAGGTGGAGGCAGAGGTACTTGCTGGGTTGACATTTATTTAACAAGGTACATAGACAACATAGACCATCACAGGATGAGTATACAAGTAAACTAGGCAAACAAGAAGACCGACAAGGACAACTAGGAATGGGCAGAGACAAGACCAAAACAAGACACATGATACAAGCATGTGGGAACACAGGACTCTATATTTGACAGTTGGCCCCTCTCTCGACGCGCAACTCTGGGGCGCATAAAACCAACAATCATAGGGGCTGGTTCAGGAGAGGGACCAGGAACAAAACAGGACAGGACAGGACAGGCAGGACTAGACATGAACAGGACTCGGCACAGGAACAGGAACAATACACTGACAGGGACAGATACAAAAACAGTGATGGGAACGGGAACAACCAAACCAACTAAGGGTACAAGAACAAGAACAGACACAAGCAGAAGAACAGGAACAGATATGGGCACAAGAATAGACACATGTTGATTTGTGGGCTTAGGCCCAGAACTGGCAAATGTCCCAAAAGTCCTTGGAGCCAGTCTGGGAACAGTTCTGGGGGCTGACACAATCCGAAACTCTCTCTGTGACGGCCTCTTGGATGCCTCAGGCTGAAGTGTAGATTTAATTGTAGATTTAATTGTCTCGGCTGCGACGCCGGCGGGCAGCTACACCCTCCCAGTCAAAGCAGAAGCAGCGTCAAGTGTTACCATCAAAGACATGGCCGCAGCTTGTGTTGGGGACGTTGCTGAGACTGTTGCAGCTGCCGAGGTCTGGGGTTCACTGGGCCGGACAGTACTGTGCACGTAGTTCAGGAACTCGCCAGCAGGCCTCACCTCTCACCTTGCTTGGCTTGAGGCTTGCAGCGCCAACCCTTAGCACCACCCCCAAAATTCTCCTCACCATTAGAGGAGCAGTCATCCAGTGAGGGGGCACCCTGAGCACGCCACCTATGACGCCTTCTCCGGCTGCTGGTCTCCGTGGCACCCTATGGCTTCCTGGCGTCTTCAGAGAACGGATCCCGTTGGATAGCCAGACAGGATCTGGCAAACCTGGACAACCCAGCTACGTCCATTATCGGTCTGTCTTCCTGTAACGTTTGTGGACTCACAGGGGTAGGTGGAGGCAGAGGTACTTGCTGGGTTGACATTTATTTAACGAGGCACATAGACAACTTACATAGACCATCACAGGATGAGTATACAAGTAAACTAGGCAAACAAGAAGACCAACAAGGACGAACTGAGACATATAAACAGGAGAACATTAAACAGGGCTGGGACATGATTACAAGAGGGGCAGGGTTACCAACAGGACACAGCTGGGAATGGGCGGAGACAAGACCAAAACAAGACACATGCTAGAAGCATGTGGGAACACAGGACTCTATACGTGACAATATATATTTTTTTAATCTAATGTAAATAAAATTAGGATTGAAAAATATTATGAATATATTTTATTTAATTTATATGAAACTTCCCTAATAAAAGAAGTAGCAAGTCTTTGTTTACAACTCATCACAACTAAAATTTATATCATACTCCCTAAGTTTTGAAAGTGTGGTGAGTGTAGAAGCAAACGATGAAGTGAAATCAATGCGAAATCCTGGACTTTATGTGCAATTCTTAAAATCCTGACCAGAAGCATTTTTCATATCCCAACAAAAAGATGTTGTGAAAAACAATGTAGATTGGAAATAGGGAATAGTGGGTTACAGCAACTTCTATTTTGTTTAGTTTCTTGTCAGTTATTTCTATAACCATGGTCTTTTGAAACACCCTGTTTTGAATTGTTGCATGCAGAAGGAAGTGTGGGATTGCAGAGCTACTGGGAAGGAAGATAAAGGTTACCAGAAGAATACATTATTACACATTTAGACTGATATGGGCAATATTTATTGAGCTACACATACAGAAGTGTATGGCCACTTTTGCTCTCTCACACTCCGGCTGGTGATGGCAAGCAGCATGACTCAGGATTCAAACCTGTGACTCTCAGATCCTAGAGCATTGCACTGCTGAGTCACTCCCAGGTTTGAATTACCTAGCCTCAAGTTATGTAGGGATTATCCATTGAAAGCGCTGAACACTTTAGAACTAATCCTGATCTCAAGCTCTATAACAGCGGGTCTATTCTTATAGTTAGCTATACTAACCTGAACTCCTTTTGTTCATTCATTGCTGGCCACACGGACATTGTTTGACCGTAAAGGCATTGTGGTCTCATGTACCCAGTCTATGAACAATTCAGGCCCAAGCTGGAGCCGTGTCCAACATTTAAAATACAAATAAGGCAAAGACTATGTCTTCTTTCCAATACAAATATTTGAACATATAACCAGAGTTTGTTTGATATCAAAGTCTGGTTTTGCCTTGAGGCGCTGTCACGTGTGAAAGGGATATGTAGGCAAATCCTGTGGATCAGACGATCAAAGGGTGTTAAACACCTGTACTTAAGAAACTGATGCTGTTGAAGGTGCTGTAGTGAAAATAACACACTAGCTTGGGGACGAATGCTCTGTGCAGTCAGCTATGCATGCAATGTACATACATCTGTTGGGCGGGACAGGCACACCTATTTCAAAGGACCTCTGTCTAGATACCATGAAAAATGGACTGTTAGTTCATCCTAATGTAGGACTTCTTGTGGCCACAAGCAGCTGATGATAAATAATAGCTGAATGAAATGTAATGAAACGAATCAAAAAACAAAATGTTTATATTATCAACAAGAAATTATCTTCACCCAGAAGGACGGGTGCTATAGGGAAAGAAGATAAAGGTAACCAGGAACAATAAATGATTGATTGATCCTCTTCTTCTTCTGCTTCTTCTTTCAGCTGCTCCCTTTAGGGGTCACCACAGTGGATCATCTGCCTCCATCTTGCCCTATCCCCTGCCTCCTCTACTGTTACACCAACAATCTCCATGTCCACCTTCACTACGTCCATAAACCTTCTCTGAGGTCTTCCTCTTGTCCTTCTCCCCGGCCGCTCCATCTCCCACATTCTTTGTCCAATACAAATGATTGACTGAAATGGGTAATATTTCCTGATCTCCACATACAGAAGTAGTGTCTCTCAGTATGGCGTCAGGTATAACACAACATGCCAGATGTCTCGGCATGGAGTTACATCTTGAATCCCATGTAGAATGCACGGTAGGGGTGGAGTGTTTATAGTGTGTCCAATAGCATCCCACACATAGGTCTAGTGATATGACTGGCCATGGCATAGTACCTATGTCTTCAAAGCGAGCTCAACACCATTGCTGTCACGTTCTATAATTAATGATTTCTTCTGGGTGCAAGGATTCATTTGATTAATTACATCACTTGAGTAGTTACATTCTTTTTTGAGCTTGCATGCAAAATAACTACTCAAAATGGTCCTGGAGGCAGCTCAGAGAAATATCAATTATATAGCAGTAGGTGGGGTTTTCAAAATGTGTATCTGCTCCTCAGCACATTGTACCCATCTTTCATTGATTGTTTTTATGAAATTCTTTTTCATAAAACAATCAAAACAGACCCTGAAGTTGACACAATACACGGGACACACCCTGCACCCCCGTCGACTAAACAAAAGAAGGCTGGTCGATATAAAAAACCAGTCCAATCCTGACATCACGGTACCCTCCGTTCTGACGTGCAGTGAAGATGAGACAGAATTGGAATGCTGGCTTTGCTAGATGACGGTTCTGCCAGGCAGTTTTCAGAGAAACCAGTACCATATTTAACTCATCTCCAACAAAAATTCCACAAATGAAGCTCTGAGGAGCAAATTCACGTTTCTAACGCTCTGCCTACTGGCAATTTTAACTGGGTATTCACTGAACCAGCATTTATTCTGCCTCAGAGGCAGTGTTGCCTCCAGAGCCCTTCTGAGTAGTGATTTTGCACACAAACTTGTTGTAGCATGGCATCTGGGAGAATGTGTTTATATCAAAGTGTGACAGCAGCGATTTTCCAAAATCCCATTTATTTCTGTCAGAAAAATTCAGCTTGACAAAGGCTACACGGTAGTCTGCTCTTTGGTGGTCTGCCATTATAAAGCAACTGTTGCCCTTTTGAAGTCGTTATGTGGCATTAACCTACTCGGCGGAGTTTGCAGTACACCCACTGTGTGATTAGAGCCTGGACAATTTTCAGCCCAAATCCTCTGGCAACTCCTTCAGCCATTAAGGTGCTCTCAAACGAAACTGATCCATTCCAGTGAATAGAGCTATTGTGTGAATAAAGGGCTTTTATTCCGGTGAACTGAATAATTTCCCATCACTACTGCAGTGCGGCCTCACTCCCTCCAATTACAGAAACTTTGATTATTGCTCATTCACAGTCTCTCCCTCTCTACCTCTCTCTCTCTCCTTCTCTACCTCTCTCTGTCTCTCTTCTTTCTACAGCACATAGCTGTAAATGATCTTATATAAGACTATCAACAGAGCTACCACTAGTCATGTGGTAAGCCAGCACAAAGATCAACAATATCTGCATTAATAAAATGGGACACAATAGTCATTAAATTGGCTGGATATTGGAAATGTGCCAGAGTGATAGATATAATTGTAACTGTAATAGATAGAATAAGTTGACTTATTTCTGAGGTGTCCTGGAAATCAATGCAAACTTGCGATTTTAAGGTTGCGACTTTTTTCCAGTGTTTCTATGTGTGTTTGTTCATTCTGCGATGTGCAGTATGTGCAATTACTACCATGGAAGCTCTATGAAAGAACCTGGAAAAAACGCATGTGAGCATAACAAAGGTATTCCCTGATTTTCATAATTTGAAATTCTTTTATTTGCTCACATAAACCAGATATTGTTATTTTCAGGAGATCCTAGACTTCTCAAATTTGTCTTCATTTGCTACAAAATCATAAATATCCTGTTGGAATTTGTTCATCCAGAGTGGTTTTGAGCTGAAAATGCAATAGTTTTGATAATTCTTTGTAATGAGATCGACAAGGATATTTATGACAAGCTCTTCAAAATACTTGACAGTGGTCCAAATAAAAGAAAATCCTAAATGTCCATTTTTATTTTTGTTATTTATGTATCAGTATTATCCCTTCTCTGGATTTTATTCTGAAATTTCACTGTGTGAGCAAAGAAAACATTCCCTCCCATCTCATTTGCCTCTATAACCCTATATTTTGATAAATGACATCATCAGCCCTGCACCCTCTCACTGATCAGTCAGAATCTATGTGCAGGTTGAGCATAAAAACATGGACAGAGCAGTAAACATGCACTGGAAGCTCCTTTGGCATTTCAACTGGGATTTGGCCTCCTCTTGACTACTACACACAACTCAGTCATCAAACACATACAGTAAAGGAACCCATCATTGCTCGGTCCAACAGATTCCCCAATTTCGGCCAGTTGGGAGTAACGCCTAGTTCAATTGGCCAATTGATGTGGGATTGGGAATTTCTTGGAATTTGGCTAAGGGAGAAAGCAGAATTGAACAAGACCCCAGAGTGGTCAATATTTGGACCATTTGATAACATAGGACTTGACGCTACCATGAAAAAGACACTATGTTAATAAAATCAAGTCTTCAATGTGAATCTATGTTTAAACATTTGTAAACAGATGTAAACATTTTTCCTCGTGGTTGATTTGTTATTATGCAGATGATTGCATGCTACATGGTGCCTGGTTACTACTTTTCCTCGACTTTAGGGTGGAGTGTTAATGCTTATGGCTTAAAGGAGCTTATAGGCCATGTAGCTAAGGCAGGTGGACGAGAGGCTTAACTGTGATTTATCTGATCTGCATTCCATCCCTTTCTCTAGCCTGTTGGCCATCTTCTTGTCATCTCCTTTGCAGCTGAAACCCTCTACCTCCTTGGTTTGCTTTTTATCTGTTAAAAATATGCATCATATATACATATGAATTTGATTCCTCCAAATCTGGTTTTTGTGACATGGTTTTACTGCAACGTTTTTCAAAATGTGAGACCACAATTCATGCTGCACCAATGGATTTCATTCATTCATGTGACATATCACTCAGAGAGCACGAAACCGCATTCCCTCTCAAATCTTACCTGCTCAAGTACAATCGGCAACCAATGAGAATGTAGAGGAGCAATAGCAAGGATTTCATTGGCCAAAACCAGCTACCAGCTTGTGATTGGCTGAAGACTTTTGGTAGCTTTGTTGCACTGAAATTCCAAGCTTGAGAGTAAGGAAAGGGTTGCAAGTGAGCAGGAGAAATTTGTGTGAGTACCCGTTTTCAAACCGTAAGAACATACTGATTGTACATGAGCAGGTAATATCTGTTTCGCACAAGAGAAAAGCCAGTCTAGGCAAGAACATGGTGAATTTGAGAGAGTACATTTATATTTTTTATGTGAGAGTGTGTAACGTTTCCAGACACAGGTAGTTGGAGTCGGACGTACACGTTGGGTTGTATTTATTGACAAGGTACAGATAACCACTAAGACGAGAAAACACAATGTAACAGAGCCACATAACCACAAAACCACAAAGATGACAAGGACCAACAGAGACCAGGGACTAATATACACAATGACATTGGACAGGGCTGGGACATGATAACGATGGGGCAGGGTTACAAATGGAATACAGCTGGGAATGGGAGGAGACATGACATGTGCTAAAAAGCACATGGGAAGATAAAAAAAACAGACAGACCACAGAGACCAGACAGATACATGACAGAGTGCGGCATGGCTCTCTCAATTACAAATTAAAAATTCAAATATTGGGGATATATATATATATATATATATATATATATATATATATATATATATATATATATATATATTTATATGATTTTCATTTGCTCACATAAGCAAAAGCCCTGGCCGGCATTTGGTCAATGTAAAGTGGGAGCACATCTATTTTCTCTATATCATTCTCTCTTTCTGGTTTGTTTCATTTCCAGGATATTGTGATCTATCAGTCACTATCCATATGCAGGAAAGTGTCTTCTGTAAGACAGAAGATGTCTGCAAAGGAGCTGAACCAGGAGAATCAGGTACAGAATATAGACGCTTTCACAATGGCTTGCTTGCTGGGTCAGAGAATCTCCTAAATGGAAGGTCAGTATTACAGTATTACAGCAGTGAAGTGAAGGGGAGAGAGTGCCCAGACAAGGAAAGCATGGACAGTAGTGCTCTCCCAGGTTCAAGCTACTGATGGCCAATGAGCCACCAACATACAGGACTTAATGGAGTTCAGTTTTGTTGTTGGAAAGCTTTGCTAGCATTCCAAAATGTCATATGAATGAACTGTGTCCCTGAAGCTCATCTAAAGTGTGGATACGTTATGGTCATTAATCGAGATTCCTGGTAATTCATACTGTCAAATGTAACAAGTAATTAGTGAATATTGTGCTTCCCAGTTCTCCTGTTCTTTAGGCTCCTAGGCCATTTCTTATAGGGGGCAACCCTATTGTGACATATGCTAGGTGGTCAACTGAGGATTGACTTGTTGAGTTCAGTCTGATTTGCATTTCATTTCTATTCCGTTCCTCTACTCTATTGACCTCCTGAAAGCTTCTGCTCTTCCCCTAAAACCCCACCCTCTCTCCAATCCCCAATCCATTCTTTCTCTCCTCCTCTCCCTTTTCACAGCTCTTTGTCGGATGTGCCCTCTTTAGGTCTTGTCTGTCTCCGGCTCCATTCATTCTCCCCCACCAACACACACTTCTCTCACCCTTCCCCCAATGTTCCCACTGGCTTGTCTTCAAAATGACCATACCACACCAGTCACCCAAACATTTAGGCTGATTGCAAGAGAGCGTACGGAAGGAAGGAGTGTGATTATGTCCACCAGGTGTGTTGTTGCCAGCAAAGCACATGAAGTGTTTTTCCTAAGAACTGTTTCACACTGCCAATGACCTTGAAGGGCCTTCATCTTTGAGTTCACGTCAAAAACAGTCATAATATTTAAATATTTTACCATCATAATATTGATGTTTTGGGGCGTTTTTTGAAGCTGGAATTATTTACATTTACTGTTGCATTTGCATTTGCTGCATTCAGCAGACACCCGTCTCCAGAGCAACTTACAAAAGTGCTTTGATGTTCACTTAGATATCCTTAACTAGTTGGATGAAATATGGAAAAATACAGAAGAAATATGGTCAAGTATAAAGTTCAAGGGACAAATTCTAGATCACAGGGTCAGAATATCTTCAAATTATCAGGCACATCTTCTGGGGATGTTCCCAATATGAGCTGATGGTCAGTGCCAATCAGAAGTACACCAAGGAAGCACAACCATTCTTTGGCGTCCAATACTCATGGAGGTAGTCCCATATAACATGGTAATATATACTGTAATTAATATCTAATCTCAGAGAAGCATCAGCAACCTTTCAGCACCACCTCTGTTGTCTGCACTCTTCATGGTTCTGGAGCATCATGCAATCATCAGCAGAAAACTTTATGCATTACATTAGCTATCTAGGTCAGACATTATTGATTATGGCTCACAGAGAACCAGAGAACACTACAATGTTATCACGACAACTACAACCCTCGTCCAAAACCACTTGCATAGTGTTGGCATGCTGGCTACTGGCCTCCTCTTACATTGTTATCACAGCATTAGTGCACAAGTTACAGTCCTCATCCTATTTTCCAGTCAGATATTTCCTCATGTTGGGTAAAAATCTTTTGACTATATTTAGCCCGATGTTTTTTTTTTAGCCAGGCCCCTTATCCCTGTTCATGTGACATCACATAAAAAATGTACCACTACTTTAAAACAGGTGTATTGTCTGTGGCAGATACCACATGACACCTTCAAAGGTCTTGTGGAGTCTAGGCCTCAATGGGGCAGAGCTGTTTTGGTAGCATTAGAGAACCTACTGCATATAAAATCATGCAGGTCAATACTCATATGAATTATATATATTATGGTCACTGGAACTAAAAATCTGTATTTGTTTACTTTCAAACAAACACAACAACCATACACATTGACACAGAGACAGACAAAGAGCAAATGTATGTAAGACTGGAATCACCAGCCATGTCACACAAATGTTGTAATGAAAAGCAAACTGGTCTCCAGAAATTTGCTCATCGATGTCAGCGTGCCAACACTCCAATAAAGCATCTTTGACTATCTCGCTGTCGCCACTGAGAGCCTAATGGCTCGAGTATCTCCTCATAATCAGAACAAACAAAGCTGGCATAGATGACTGTGAACCCTTTAATCCTTAACAATGGAGAGACAGACTATAAGGGTTGCTTTTCTGTACTATTGAAATATACACTACATGGACAGAAGTTTTGGGATATCTGCTTATTCTTTATTTCTTTCTAAATGAAGAGTATTAAAAAGAGGTGATTTTTTTTGCTTTTCAAGAGAGTTACAGAGGTCCTTTGTCACTTTATTAAGCTAAATCATCTGCCATTTTCCACTGAACTCATCTGATATTTTTAGTCCTGTTCATCGTCACATCTTTTTTTTTCCAGGCAGATATTTCCTCATGTTGGGTTAAAACCTTTTGGCCATATTATGCCTTAGAGTACACATATCAAAGCTGCTCCTGTGGTTATTAAAGGGTGACCCCGGTGTAATTACTGTAAACTGGCTGGTAGCTGGCTGTCTGTTCATTTATTTGTGTTTGATCTTGTACAAAAACAATTTCTTCTTGTAGAGAATCTCAAAAAAGCCTCAGGAAAGCATTAGGTTTAATTCACATTAGGTGATGTGAACGGGGTAAGGGAACTATCTTAAACATTGGTAGCGATCCTGGAGAATGGTGTTTTTTTACTGTAGCTAGCTACATGGTTTGCTCCACCCTTTCATACATTTGAATGGGAAAATAGCTCATATTCATATACATTTTTAATGTTATTATGCAAAATAATAAGAAGGCTGAGTTGTCATAAGAAGGCGGGGTTAAACACTTCAAGGAGATTTTATTGTCATTTGCATCATGTGGTACATGAAGTGGAATGAAATAATTTACATTTACATTTGCGGCATTTAGCAGAAGTTCCTTATACAGAGCGACTTACAAACGTGCTTTGCTGTTTACTTAGAATATCCTTAGTAGACGAGGCTGGAATCTAGAGATTCCTCAGGCTTAGATCCTGTTGAAACAAATGTCTTTATGGAGTTAAATACTCCTGAAACAGATGAGTCTTCTGCCTGCGTGTGAAGACAGTGAGGGACTCAGCTGTTCAGACTGCCAAGGAAAGTTCGTTCCACCATTTTGGTGCCAGAACTGAAAAGAGTCTGGATGAATGTTTTCCTTGCATTCTGAGGGACGGTGGGTCAAGCCGAGCTATGCTTGAAGCTCGAAGGGCTCTTGGTGCAGCTCGAGTTTTGACCGTTGCCATCATGTATGGAGGGGCTGGTCAAGGTTCTGAATCTGATGTGCAGCTACAGGGAGCCAGTGAAGGGAACGCAGCAGAGGAGTTACGTGACTGAATTTAGGAACATTGAAGACGAGCCGCGCTGCTGCATTCTGGATAAGTTGCAATGGTCTGATGGTCCACATAGGAAGGCCAGCCAGTAGGGAGCTGCAGTTCTAGTCTTGAAATGACAAGAGACTGAACAAGCACCTGAGTGGCCTCTCTAGACAGAAAAGGTCGAATTCTCCTGATGTTATAAAGGAGAAATCTGCAGGACCGAGTCAGGTTTGCAACATGAGCTGAGAACGATAACTGGTCATCCACTAATTCACCAAGGCTCCGTGCTGGGGTTGAGGTGATGGGT
The DNA here is from genome assembly GCA_034509495.1 of Acestrorhynchus altus. Taxonomy (NCBI): domain Eukaryota; kingdom Metazoa; phylum Chordata; class Actinopteri; order Characiformes; family Acestrorhynchidae; genus Acestrorhynchus; species Acestrorhynchus altus. The sequence goes on along the minus strand of CM067502.1, from coordinate 5,749,069 downwards.
ATAATAATGTACTCGAGGTTCCAGTTACACCCATAAATAAACATAGAAATAGAAACAAAGAGTATGTAAAGATAAGAAGGTAGATACAGTAACGATAAGTAATATGAATAAGGTGCAGTAAACAGAAACATGAACACTTTATGAAAATGTATAAAAACTCATGAAAAGGAAAAACTGAATCCACTCTGAGATGACTTTGCTGCAGCAATGCTACATAAGGCATATTGTCCTAGTTTAATTATATTCAATTTTCTTATTTATATTATATTCATACATTGTATGTCTGTACTGTTTTCTAACATAGATCTATAGTGAAGTGTTCAATAAAATATTTTTATATTGTACTTTTAATTCATGTAATGTCACTTGTTTCTTTATTACTGAATTAACTCTTTATAACTGTTTTAAAAATAAATGAATTCTCAAAGACATAAAAATATGCAGTGTCTGTGTGTCCACAAAACATTTGGACATATACTTGCAAAATTCCATATCTAATAAAGCAATGAATTGCATTTATGTACAGTTTACATTTATATGAACAGGTTTTGTGTGATTTGGTGATATAATCTGTTTAACCATTTTAAACATGTTGTAAAGCAAGTTTGGGTTTAAGAAAGGTTATATAAGTCACATTATTATTATTATTATTATTATTATTATTATTATTATTATTATTATTATTATTATTATTATTATTATCAGTCTATACAAGTGTAAATTCACATAGACCTTGACGCCTTTAATTTGGAAATGGTTACAGGTATGATGCAACTGCCTGTTGACATCTGCTTAAGTGTGTAATAAATGAGTCACCAGGTGTGGAAAGGCCTGAAGTCCCACCCAAGTTGTGAAGACACAATTCTATGTCACACACAGCAGTGGTGGTATGAGCTTCACATGCTCCTGAATGTGGGAGCACTTTCGGACTGTTCAGCGTTCTCGAGGGAGACTGATAGCTTTATTGACTGAGTCAGCAGGTTTAACAGGTTTCAGCACAACAAGCCCAAAGTTGTCAAACCTATAACAAACATGCTTCAGACGTGATTGATTTACAGCATTTTTAAACATATTAAATCCTTAAAACCTGTACGAAGGTCCAGACGTCACTTATTCATCCTTCAAACTACGTTACTGTTATAATTAAAACATTTTAATAAGCTCTAAAATAGAACCCTGTGGGACACATTACTGTAAGCAAACACTTTATAGTACACACTCTCTGTAGACCCACGAACACTCATCAAACCTTTTGCACTTTGAAAGGTTCTACACATTGTTTGCAGAATGTGCTGCATAGGGTTCTATATACAAGCTTTTTACATAGCCCCAAAAAGGGTTCTATTATTACACACACACTTAAAATGTTGGGTTCTTCAAGGGTTCTATAGTAAGAAAACAGTTCTAATTAGAACCATGAAAACTTAAAGAACCCTTTTTTGTGCTATATAGTAACATTTTTCAACCAATGTAACATTGCTATATAGAAATCTTTATAAATAGGTTCTATATAAAATCAATCTGAAGAACCCTTATGCAAAGAAAGTATATCTCTCTTCATGTCTTCTGTCTGCAACAGTTGGCACAATTTGTGTTTTTCCCAGAAACCATTTTTTAATGTTATTATGCAAAATAATAAAAAGTTATCACTTAGTTGTTGCCTGGTGGTGAGGGAACCAGCCTTGTGACTGGAAGGTGACCAGTTTGAGTACACGAACTGGCAGGACATGACTGAAGTGCCCTTGATCATGACACTCAACTCCCCAGCTGCTCCCTGGGCACTGAGGATAGGGCTGCCCACTGCTCCAGGCTGTGTGGATGGATGAAATGCAAAGGTCTAATTCCCGTGTGTACATAACACAGTCAAATAAGTATATTTACTATTACTTATTCATCCTTAAAACTACATTATAGGGCATATTAAAATGTAATTAATTAGAACATTTTAATATGCCCTAAAACGGAACCATGTGGGAAGCCACACATTATGCTAAGCAGTAAGCAAACACTTACAGTGCCCTCCATAATTATTGGCACCCCTGGTTAAGATGTGTTCTTTAGCTTCTAATAAATAGAGTTTTTTTCTAAATAATACACAACCACAATGGAAAAAAGAGTAAAATTCAACCTTAAACTCAAGTGAATGTTAAGGAGGGAAAAAATCCCTTAATAAGAAATAATTATTCTTCATAAAATCACCTGTTCCACAATTATTGGCACCCCTATCAATTCTATATTATTGGAAATAAATGTAATTAAAGTATTTCTGTCAATTCTACAGTAGTTTACAAAGTTGATCAGAGCATGTAGGAACATTTAATTAGTAATTCAAAACTTCCTGTTTCCCTGGGGTATAAATATGACGTGACACAGAGGCCATTTCTCTTTAACATGGGAAAAACAAAGGAACGTACCACTGAAGTAAGGCAGATGTGTGTTGACCTTCACAAGTCAGGCAGTGGCTACAAGAAAATAGCCACTCGCCTACACCTGTCCATATTTACTGTCAGGGGAATTATTAAGAAGTTTAAAACTGGAACAGTGGTAAATAAGCCTGGACGAGGACGCAAGTTTATTTTTCCACCACGCACAGTGAGGAGGATGATAAGAGAAATAAGAAGTTCTCCAAAGCTCACTGTTACAGAATTGCAACAAATGGTAGCTTCTTGGGGTCAAAAAGTCTCCAGAACAGCCATCAGGTGCTATCTACATCACTACACAATCATAAACGCAAACGTTTAGAGTTTGCTAAGCAGTTCTGGAACTTCAACTGGGACCGTGTGCTTTGGTCAGATGAAACAAAGATAAAGCTTTTTGGCAACAAATGCTCTAAGTGGGTCTGGCGTAACACAGGAGGTGAGTATGCAGAAAAGCACCTCACACCCACTGTGAAATATGGGGGAGGATCAGTGATGCTGTGGGTCTGTTTCTCTTCCAGAGGCCCTGGGAACCTTGTTAGGGTGCATGGCATCATGAATGCATTGAAATACCAGGACATTTTGAAACAAAATCTGGTGGCTTCTGCCTGAAAGCTGAAGATGAGTCGTCAATAGGTCTTTCAGCAAGATAATGACCCTAAACATATGGCCAAATCTACACAGAAATGGTTCACCACACACAGAGTCAAGCTCCTCCCATGGCCGTCTCAGTCCCCAGACCTCAACCCCATTGAAAAGCTGTGGGGTGAGCTGAAGAGGAGAGTACAGAGGAGAGGACCCCGGTCACTGGATGATTTAGAGAGACTGTGCAAAGAGGAATGGTGGAAGAGCCCTCTTTCTGTGTTCTCCCATCTTGTGAAACATTATAGGAGAACATTAGGTTCTGTTTTGTTGGGAAAAGGGGAAAAGATTTGATCTTAAACAATTATTTCTTAATGTGGGATTTTTTTCCAACTGAATAAATGCTAGTTAAGAGTTAAAGGTTGGCTTTTACTCTTTTTTCCATCGTGGTTCTATATTATTTTGAAAAAAACTCAGTTTATTAGAAGCTAAGGAACTCATCTTAACCAGGGGTGCCAATAATTATGGAGGGCACTGTAACAGTACACACTCTCGGTAGAACCATGAACACTCAATGAACCCTTTGCACTTTGAAAGGCTTCTACAGATTGTTGGAGAATGTGCTGCATAGGGTTCTATATACAACCATTTTGAAAAGGGTTCTACATAGTCCCAAAAAAGGTTCTCTATTATTACACACACTTATAAATGAGGGTTCTTCAAGGCTTCTACAGTAAAGAAAACGGTTCAAAATAGAATCATGAAAACTTAAAGAACCATTTTTTGTGCTATATAGTAGCATTTTTCAACTAATGTACCACTGCTATATAGAACCCTTTTCAAATTGGTTCTATATAAAAATCAATCTGAAGAACCCTTATAAGATGCAAAGAACATTTTAATCATGCAAGGGGTTTCTTTGGGTGTTCATGGTTCTATATAGAATTCACGGAGGAAGCTTAAGAACCTCATTTTGAAATTATACCAGCTTGACTTCGTAATAGAAGAACCCTTTTTGATGCTATGTAGAACCCTTTTCAAATAGTTCAAATAATAATAATAATAATAAACTGTCAGTCCAGTTTACCTCTGTCTTCCCGTCTTTATGTTGTTGTTTCCACCATGTGCTCCTAAGCACAAGTTGTTTGTTTTTGTCCTTGTCTCCTCCTTTGCTCCGCCCATTCCCATCTGTGTCTGATTTTGTAACCCTGCCCCCTCATTATCATGTCCCAGGTGTTGTCTATGTCATGTTATATTTAAGACCCTTAGTCTCAGTCTGTCTTTGTCAGTCCTTATGTTTCTGTCAGTTTGTTCCTGGTATGTTTTGTTTCCTGTTTGTTAGTATAGGTCCCTTTTGTTTTGTAAGTGCTTTGTTTTTCTTTATTTATATTAAATTCCTACCCTTGCATTTGCCTCCACACCCTCGTCCTTGTTATGTCTGCTCTACTTGACAGGTCTGTGGTTAAAGGGAATTTGCTCATCGGTGTCAGCGTGCCAACACCCCAATAAAGCCTCTTTGACTGTCTCTCTGTCACCACTGAGAGCCTAATGGCTGAATATCTCATCATAATCAGAACAACCAAAGCTGGCACGGATGACTGTGAATTCAGTCTTCGACTCTTGGTGGTTCAGAGTTGAGCTCTAGTGGTTGTTTTTCTGTACTGGTCTGTATAATCATAATCATGTAGTTTCCATTGAGATGGACCAGTGACTGTAAAATGTATGCTGAAGTGAAGCCACCACAGGTCTACTGGCTCTTTTGCCTGGTTGCAGTCTGATGGTTTGCTCCACCTATTCATACATTTCAGTGGGAAAACATTGAAATATCTTCTTTCCATCTCAACTATCTCCCTTCAATAGTGTTCCATCTGCAAATACTGGCACAATTTTTGTTTTTCCCATTTTTTAATGTCATTATGCAAAATAATAAAAAGTCACTTAGTTGTTGCCTGGTGGTGAGTGAACCAGCCTTGTGACTGTAAGATCGCCAGTACGAATACATGAACTGGCAGGACCATTTTATTCACAGAGGAAGCCTTGAAGAACCTTAATTTTTTAAGTATGCAAGCTTGACATCATGATAGAAGAATCCTTTTGATGCTATATAGAACCCTCTTTCAAACAGGTTTAATAATAATAATAATAAGAAGAAGAAGAAGAAGATGATCGGAGTGTTGTGGAGTACCATATAAATGATGTCCACCACCTTTCACATAAGAGGGTCTGTGGTTGAAGAAGCTCTATTTAAAACATCCACCCAAGTGTCTTACCATTCTATTGAGGGGAAACCAACACCAGAACACCAATGGAAGGTTAACCTCTGCAACAGGCTGTTGAACATTCGAGCAATGATTCTCAAAATAATTATTAAAACATTACATTTATTTGTACTAGTATTGTATTTAGGCTCTTTGAAGCCTGTATTCACTGTATACACTTCCATATTTCTATCATCACAACTAAAGTACCACAATTATTAACATCAGATTCAAAGCCCCTAGAATAGAACCTTGTGCAACTCCACATACACTAAAACAAGTAATACACTAGAAACACTAGTTTCTGCATTAATAACTAAATCTGGGGTTCAATAGATGCCATTTAGACCGCATAATTCACTATTCCAGTTTTCCTCTGTCTCAAGCTTTCCGAGATCTTTCAGTAGACCTACTGACCAGAACCAAAGATCTTACCACAAAGTTCCCCAATTTCAGCTTCTTGGGAGTAACACCTAGTTCTCCTCTTTTCCGTAGCCAAACACTTTGAGCAAATAAGGAATTCCTTGGGAATATCCTACAATCACTAGGTAAAGGGAGAGAAAGGAATTGAAAAAGACCTGGAAATGGCAGATATGTGGACTGGCCAGTGGTAGTGGACCTGATGCCAGCTTGCAGACTGCAAAAGTGAGCAAGCTTTAGACAACTGGTGAAAAAGTATAGCAACAGCTATTATGAGACATTCGATGTGTGAAGGCCACATTTAGCTTACACTATAAGTAGGTGGCATGTGTTTCTGACTTCCAGGTGTTACCTGGTGGGTACAGGTGTGATCGTGGGTGGTACATGGTCTAAAAGTGTAGGCGCACCAATCGTTTGAGTAAATTGGGAATTCCTTCAATTTTAGTAACTAACATATCTGTTTCACTGGAGCATCATAACCCAGCATTTTTCGGGGAAATGTAGATCTGGGTTTGGTTTCTCTTCTAGAAAACTGTTGGAAGTGGGCATGGTAGAGTAAGGTTCCACCATGCCCAAATTGCTTTGACTGCTGTTTGAATGAGACACAATAAAGGGCAGCTAGACTTAACAGAGCTTACACATTAAAAGCACACTATGTGTACAATGTGTATTACCAGTCAATCTACGTTCCTACCCTCACCTATGGTCATGAATTGTGGCCGAAATTAATTTCCTCCATAGGGTGGCCCGGCGCTCCCTTAGAGATCGAGAGGAACCAGTTGAGGTGACTCAGGCACCTTTTTCGGATGCCCCCTGGACGTCTTCCCGGGGAGGTCTTTCAGGCACGCCCCTCCTGGAGGAGACCTCCGGATAGACCCAGGACATGCTGGATGGACTATGTCTCTCGGCTGGCCTGGGAACACCTTGGGGTCCCTCCCGGGGAGCTGGCTGAGGTGTCGGGGGAGAGGGAGGTCTGGGCATCCCTGCTTAGACTGCTGCCCCCGCGTACCAGCCCCGGATAAGCAGACGAAGACGAGACGAGACGGGACGAGCAGACTATGATTCTATTTTAATAAATGGTTGGTAGAAATGAATGGCACACTATTACTCCATATATTTTCAGACAGTGACTTTTATTTTATTTTATACTTCAAAATATATTCATTTATTGCTCATAAAAGTCCAATCATCAGATGAAATGACATACATAATTTCATATTCCTTTTGTCAAAGTCTCGTAGTCTCATAGTGCAGGATTCTGTCGTCAAGCATTATTCTTAAAACACTTCACACATCCCTTTAAAATGTCACTGCTCTCCTTGTGCTTATTCTCATATATTGGCACTTAACGGGTTTCAGTTTGACCTTACACTCCTGACCACTCTATAAGTGACTGGCACTGTTACACAAAATATCTCAATTGCTCATCAGAATTCACACATTCTAATAATATTCACTACGATTTCAACAGGGTATGATGTAAAACAGCCCATTACGTGACATCATATGTAATGATACGGAGTGTTTGACTGCTGTTGGTTTGCATAGCTAAAGTGAGGCAGTAAAAGCACACAAGAGGATAATTCATATAATGGAATGGAAAGGTCTCCATTTGGTTTGGTTTGGGGGGGCTAATATAAAGTGCTCTGTTGTGTATTTTGTGCATCAAACATAGATGAGAAGAGATGTGATGCGTGGTGGTTTATCCAGCGTGAACATGATGATGTTTGCAATGGTGCATTTCAGACGATGAAGGATTAATGGAGGTACCTCATAGCTAAAGCTGATGGGTTTCACACACAGGCACGTAAAAATGCTATGGGCAAAATGAGCGAGGTCTACTCGAGCAGATAAAATAAAATAAAGCAAAAATAAAATTAAAAGCAACAAAAGAAAGAAAATGAAACATATATTAATCAACAATTAAAATGATAATATCCTCAAAAATAGTTGGATTTCTCTGCATTTGAATGCAGGACACTGTTAAGGCACTGCGCTGGTTTATTTGAAGGAACAGCACACTTTGCGTCCTTTGAGGGGCTGTGGGGGTCTGTAGTTATCCACCATGCAGCAGGGGGGTTCTCCATCTGCGCTGAACAGCAAACTACGGAATTTAGCCATCTAGAGAGAGAAAATAAAAGAGACGGAGAGTGAGAGAGAGAGCTTATGTAAGACTGCATTCTGTGTAATAATGAAAAGCGAACTGGTGCCCAGAAATTTGCTCATCGGTGTCAGCGTGCCAACACCCCAATAAAGCATCTTTGACTGTCTCTCTGTCGCCACTGAGAGCCTAATGGCTGAATATCTCATCATAATCAGAGCAAACAAAGCTGGCACGGATGACTGTGAATTCAGTCTTCGACTCTTGGTGGTTCAGAGTTGAGCTCTAGTGGTTGTTTTTCTGTACTGGTCTGTATAATCATAATCATGTAGTTTCCATTGAGATGGACCAGTGACTGTAAAATGTATGCTGAAGTGAAGCCACCACAGGTCTACTGGCTCTTTTGCCTGGTTGCAGTCTGGTTTGCTCCACCTATTCATACATTTCAGTGGGAAAACATTGAAATACCTTCTTTCCATCTCAACTATCTCCCTTAAAGAGTCTTCAAGAGTCTTCTGAAGTACAATTTATGTTTTTCCCAGAAACCATTTTTTAATGTCATTATGCAAAATAATAAGAAGTCAGAGTTATCATAAGAAGTTGAGGTTAAACTTATGAATGAGGTGATTGATAGACTTGGCTGGAACAGACCCAGAGACATTATGGTCCCAGTGTTTGGTTCCAACTGAATAAAATCCCAGTTTAAATGCCAAAGGAGTGCATGTTTACTGCTCTGTCCACATGTACATGTTCAACCTGCATAAAACTGATATACACATCTTCTTCTTCTTTCGGATGCTCCCTTTAGGGGTCGCCACAGCGGATCATCTGCCTCCATCTTGCCCTATCCCCTGGCTCCTCTACTGTTACACCAACCATCTCCATGTCCACCTTCACTACATCCATAAACCTTCTCTGAGGTCTTCCTCTTCTCCTTCTGCCCGGCAGCTCCGTCTCCAACATTCTTTGTCCAGTATATCCCCTATTCCTCCTCAACACACGTCCAAACCATCTCAGCCTGGCCTCTCTGGCTTTATCTCCAAAATGCTCCACCTTCACTGTCCCTCTGATCTGCTCATTTCTAATCTTGTCCATCCTCATCACTCCCAAAGGAAATCTCAACATTTTCATCTCCGCCACCTCCAGCTCAGCCTCCTGTCTTTTAGACAGAGCCCCAGTCTCCAAACCACACATCATAGGAAACTGATTCACACGTAGATAATAAAAATGAGAAAGGACATTCAGGTTTTTATTTTATTCGGACCACTGTCATGCATTTTGAATTTATTATATTAACTCATCATTTTTCAACCTAATCAATGCAAATAACTAATCAAAATCATTGCATTTTTAGCTCAAAAATATTCTGGATGATTCATTTTCAACATGATTTCTGAGAGATAAAGTGTTTTTTAGTTATTTTAAGCCAAAAAAACCACAAACAGACTGTGGGCTCAAGTAAGTTTAGATTAAAATGTGGTGAAATTCAAACAGATCTTAATTTTTACATGTTAAATGAAGACAAATTTGACAGTGTAGGATCTCCTACAAATTATAATGTCTTGCATGTGTGTCTCCTTTACACATTTTACGGTGAATAAATGTACGTCTGACTACAGAACCATCCCACTAAAAGAATACCATTAACATTATCAGTCGACACATGTTTAAATGCACTTAAATCAGTTGCGTGACTAAACATAATTATGCCTACTTGATGCCTTTAATTTGAAAGTAGCACCCAACTGCATGCTGACTTCTGCACTGAGTGAATAATATCTGTGTCAACAGGTTTTACAAGTTTTAGAAAAACATGTCCAAAGTTGTTGTTGGTTGTTTAGCGACTCGAGAGATGATCTGAGGCGTTGTGGAGCCTAACTGAACCCTATACTTAACTCTGGATCCTATTTATTACATCCTGTGAACAAAGTGTTGCATCACTGACCAACCAACAACAATAAGGTGGCTCAAGAATTCCTTTGCATAAACACAGTGGCATGAAAAGAGCCATTCTCTAAGGCCCTGTTTCAGGGTTAGATGGTCTTTTTGCCATAACCTATCAACAGATCAACTTTTTGTTCACCTCATGTGAAAACACCGTGCACCCAGTTCACATCCTCGGTCTGAAACCAAACAACTTCCGTTGCTTGCCTCAGTGCAGAGCAGAGGTGGTTTAGTCAGTGGGGTGCAGCCTGGTAAGGGAGAGTTAGTGTAAATAGTATGCATGGTCCTGTTACCCAGTGTGTGTGTGTGTGTGTGTGTGTGTGTGTGTGTGTGTGTGTGTGAATGGGAAGACCAAATATTGGAAACTGAAGCTTAAAATGCTGTCTCAAATAAAAATAAATAAATAAATCAATGATAAAATTGCAAAAAAATTATCGGCCGCAGCTAAAGTGTCAAAATATTGTGATGCATAACATGAAACCAGTACTAAGCATATGTGCCCAGTATATAACCAGTTATCTTACTAAACCGGTCCACGCAGAGTACTGTACCTGTGGAGTGTTACATAATCACATTTAGACTGGACAGCAAAGTGACAGAAATCACTAGACCTGTCAGGGTTAATGACCCTGACTGAGAATGTTCTATCCAAGCCCAAAGAGGTGTAGGTTGGTGAGGGAATATTTACGAGTGAAAACACTGAAAGCAGTCGTGTGAAAAGTCAAATGAACTCACTCCTTTTTACTAAGTGAGAGATTCTGCTGTATTTTCTATTCATTCATGCATAGAAATGTTTAATGTCCATATATATATATATAGATATATATATATAACATCAACAGACATGTTTGATGTTGATGTTACACTAATCTAAACTTCAACGCTCTCCAGGTGGGTGTGACCACAGCACTGTAAATGATAAAGGTTTCCAGGGTGACGTTAGCTATAAGGAGAATTTAGATAATGTAATCTTGCTGAACAGGAGGCTATGAGAAATGGGTCCTCCCTGTTTTTTTTTTGTTGTTTTTTTTTATTTTGCATTGATGTTAACTTTGTACACCAAGGTCACACAGGCTCACCAGCCTGTGTAAATATTAACTTATGAGCTAATTATCTTATCATCAATTATGTCACACCAGAGAAGGTCTTACAGACCAAATATTATAGGCCAAGATATGTCATGCAATATGAACCTTACTATGCATCTCATTATGTATAGAATATGGTTTAGAGTATATGGTGTTTATATGTACATTAAAGGTAGCGATAAAGGTATAGAGTTGACAGAATACCTGAGCAGGGCTAACGCTGATCGGATCCTTCAGGACAATCCAGGTGACACTTTCGTACAGGGGGGGTGTGGTGAGAGAGCCATCATAAGTCCAGTAATGCAGATTGGGAGGCAACAGGGTCTTAGGATCGAAGTTAGAGAATGTGGTTTGCTTTCCCTGTGAGAGACAGAAATGAGAGAAATTGATTCATTACATGAAGCCAAAAAGAGTGTTTGCATGCAGAAGATATCATAAGGCATAATACTGTGTTCAGAAGACAATCACCTTTGATTTGATGGAAGCAAGGGCATCCAGAACTTTCTGCAGACTGGGATTGGCACCCCCAATCTGAGGGCACAAATAGAATGAGAAAACACATTTTACACTAATCAAGTATTCGTAGAATCCCATTAACAGTATCTAAGAAGCAAATTTGGATAAATCACCGACCTTCAGGAAAACTCCAACAACAGCCAGACCATCAGACTTGTTGACAGCCTCGCCAAAGTTTGCATACTTGGTGTTCCAGTGCACCAAGTGGAGCTGAAAAGAAAAGAACATATTTCAATGACCTGAAGGGAAAATTCCTCATCTAGTGGGTGAACAGATGATGAACAGGAGAGGAGAGTATATCAAGAACACCTACAAACACTGTTTACAGTATCTAAACACCTCTTCTAATCATTGGATTCAGATACCTTAACATGCAAAGACCGCTGACATATGTGTTCTTTCTTATTTTTAAAACACACACAGTTTGAGGGGCAAATTAGCCCCACGGCCCGGTGCTGTGCACTCCTCTGGAGTGATCATGGAGCTTCTAATACCTTTGGGATGAGTCAAAGTGGCCAAACTCATTCAATCTCAAATCTGCCCTTAATATGCCCTCCTAAGAGGTTAATGCAATCAAATGTTCACAGCAGTGCTTCAACATCTAGTGCACAGCCTTCCAAGAAGAGTAGCAGACCCTACCGCAGAAAGCAGGGACACACTGACCATCAACCTCTTCAGTGTTAGACGTAAGATGAAGAAGAGGATTGATGGTCTACAGCTTCGCAGATTTGAAATCATGAATACGAAGCTGTAAATGATTAAGAAACCTTCAGATGATGATTACGGGACCTTATTTATTATTCATGTTGTATTTAATGTTTAAAAAGTGTTTAGTGGTTCTCGTCATTAACATTCTGCATGTTACCGTTAAATAAATACTTAAATAGATAAATAGCACTGTTGTAAATAGTAGAGTATGTCCGGTTCAAACCCAAATCCAGTCTGAAAAGCAAAAGCAGAATATAGCGGAGAGCAGACAGCCAACCATACCCTTATTTATTTCGTTCTATGGTTATTTCATGCCAGCTTGCAATCATTTTCCCCTGAATCAGATTGTTTTATACGCTCAAAATGGATGGAATATAAACTAACAATAAAAGAATAAAGTAAACTAATCATAAAGTTAAATGACAAACACATGTAAAGAATAAGATTCACTAATGAAGGTGAAAAATTAAATAAAGCCTAAATCAATGAAATGAGTGTCTGAAATTCTAATTATTATTACAAATAATAAATGAATTAAATAACTAGTTTATTTAACTAAATAAAATTGTAGAGCAAATTACAATTAAAATTATTTTTTTACGTCTTCTTTATAACTTTAAAATACAATTAAACAGTGACTATTTGAAAAATTAAATTAAATTAAATTAAATTAAATTAAACAATAGCTTATATATTTGAAAGTAAATGTTGTATCGTTATATTGTGGTGTGTTTATCACTGCCACCATGGTTTTTTTTACGTAACCATTTCTAACTTCTCTTTATTTCTTAGAACAACGTCTTATTAACCATATGACTAATACATGCAAATGCACTCTGTTTTGAATAACTCTCTTGTACTGGGCCTAATTCAATATGCATTCCAGGCTGAATAGGCAGATGTATGTAAACACAATGAATTCAAACCACTTCATTTCCATTTGTGGACTCTACAGACTGGGTGTTATATACTGATATACTGTATCAAAACATAACCATCGATTATTGGTCTAAAAAAAACGTTAAGCAGAGTTTCTTCAGACTTAAAATTCTTCTTCATACTTCATGGATTCATCTACTGTAACATTTCGGAAATTGAAAATGGTTCTTCTTCGGGCCCTGAACTGCGTAGCAGGCTAAGGCGCTACCGCTATGATCCTGAGGTCGCTGGTTCGAATCCAGGTCCATGCTGCTCACCATCGGCAGCTGGGGTCCAGAGGGAGAGAAATTGGATTGCACACAAAGTGTGCTGCTGGTTGACGCAGGCGTCTGCTGTCCATTGTGTCATATCTGGGGATCGGGTGTTCTCCTCCAGTGCGATGGCTGCCTGGGAAAGCTACAAATGGCGGCAGTTCGAAAAGAGGCGGTGGGCAACATGTGGACGATCTCTCCCCACTAGTGTCGAGAGCGGGACATGTAATGTGGGAGGCTACTTAGGGGGACGGGTAACTGGCACGTCTAAATTAGTTGGGGTGAAAAATTGGAAAGATGGCAAAAAAAAAAAAAAATCTGAAAATCAAAGCCCCCCAAAAAGTCCATATAAGATATTCACTCTGAAACGTGTGCTCTGCTGATGTGTTGCGTGAGTGAATGGTTGTACATTTGGTGGTGGTGGTGGTGTTGGTGGTGTTGGTGGTGTTTTAGATATTCACCTCACAGGGAAACTTGGTGCCCCCAACAGTGTGTTCGGACCCTCTGTCATCGGCACCACCCCAGTGGAAGTGGAACTGCTTGAGTCGGTATGTTCCAGTGACGGGCCCACCAGTTAGAGCTGCAAACACACACACAAACTCAGTTACAGTCTGATCATCAGTTCATACACCGTAGCCTATGTTGTGAAAATATCTGCTGGGCCTTGTGCTCAGTCATGAGGTGGTGAAGAAGTGTTTCATCCAGAACACTGGGATCTGGCTGTGTAGGAAAGCTGTTGAGATCTAATTGTCCACTGGGATGTGTATCTAATGTATCTAATTTTCTAGTAAGAGCTACTTAGCATGATCTCATTTCCACATATTAATAGTGAAAGGAAGGAAAAAGAGTGAGGGACTATCAAGGCCTTCTAGACCTTTCCAAATCCCCAATGATATGTGCATATGTGTAAACCAATGGTTTAGCTCTTACATTCCTATTCCATTTAAATAGGGATGATGGATTTATTTAGTTCCAAGAAGGAGTCGGGGCAGCCTCGCCAAATTATCAACTGGTATCATTAACGGTGCTACCCTGAGATACCGATAACAATGAGAGCATCAGGTCCACTATCAACTGCTAGTCCAATTATCGGTCACTTTGGAGCGTTGTTCAGTTCCTCTCTCTGCCTTCACCAATTGATTAGATGGAATTCCAGCAATTCCCAATTGACTCAAATCAATAAGCTAAGTAAAGGAGGAGAATTAGGCGTTACTCGCAATTTGGAAAATTGGGGAACCTTTTGGACCAGTAGATAAGAGCTGCTACTTCCAAACGTTTTTCTGACCCAACAACTCGGCGTGACATCATTCCCAGCTCTGATATTTGATTTCCAAGGTAATGCTGGAACACAGCATTGGCCAAACAATAAACCAGAATGTTGTTTTTTGTTTGTTTCACTTGATAAATAATGCTTTGTCTCCTTCTCGAAAGCAGTCTGACGGCCGTTCTCCTGAGAAGGATTCTGCAGAACATCCAAAACACTGCATTTCTCTATCACCAGTACAACCGGCTGAAACCCTAACTCTAGTAAATAACATCTACCAATTACCACTGTTTAATTAGCTTTCCTTCACCATTACAACCATACTACACACGTCCTCCTAAAGCTGTTCACATTCTCCCCCCCATCATCTAATTGACAGTCTGGGCTGAGCACCAAACCGGCTAACTCCATTCTCACACTCATAATAGAATACATTAAGACGTTCACAGCGCGTCGCTGAGGGGCCGAAGAGCGAAAACCAGGGGGAAATTGTTTCTGCTCTTGTTTTGAAGCAGTAAAACTAAATTAGAGGGAGCAGATTTAATCATATGCTACCAAAACACGTTTATGAATCGCTGCAGTTGAAAAAAGCCCGTGTGTGTTTAGAACATTTCTCCAGTCCACCTATCTCCTCACTTCGTCTGGCGGCTGCTGCTTCGTTAAGATTACCAAATGCCGCAGATAAGAACCTGGCTGACGGCAACAACACAATTACCCGGACAGAGTTAAAGCAGGAGGTGGATTCGATAACAAAGGTGCTCTTGTCTTTTCATTTGCAAAGCAAGCAAAAACGTGCCCAGGCCATGTCGAGCAAACGGGCTGAACTGAGTGATAAATGCACCAACTTGATCTGTTGTCGTCGTCGGCGAAGTCAACTTGGAAGGAATGGCCGTTGTTGAGGATGCCCTTAGAGGTGCTGGGGTCGTACTTCGGCTTAAGCTGCTTGAGACTGGAGTCAAACTGTGCTTGGCTTGGGATGATGTCAATGGGTGACTGCCTGGGTCCGTTGGCGATAGGGTAGCCCTCACACCAATGGCTAGGACCTGCAATAAATAAATAAATAAATAATATAACATAATATAGTATCATTTAACCAATACTACGTTTAAAAGGCTCAATTATATGTCACTACTGTCCAGCGAAAACCATGTATCTCCATTTTGGTCCCTTTTAAGTTTTCTCCATAGTTTGGACCCTGTAGCTGCTGAACACTCCTGGATGAATAGACCAATAGAAATGCCCTTAAGTTAGGAAACCAAGCTCTTTTGCATTCCTTTCCATTGAAAGTTAACAGCATTTTTGCCATTCCGGAGATACATATTTAGGACACAAATATTAAACACACATTATATGTGGACCAAAGAATCGTGACCTCCACATTCAAGGGTTTCATTCAGTCCCATTGCCCCAGGTATAGGTATAAATTCCCGAGCCTAGCCAGGCAGTCTGCCGTTACAGTCACCGATGAAAGACTGGTCATACTGAGGAGCTCACAGAATTTAGACAGGATAGAACTTTATTGATCTTTTTGGGAGGCTTCCCTCAGGGAAATTAAGAATTCCATTTGAGCAGCCAGTTTGAGGAATTCCTTTCATCCCAGATATTTCACAATCAACTGTGAGTGGCATTACTGACAAGTGGATACGTTAAGGAACCACAGCACTGGAACGAGTGGTGTAAGCACTCTGCAACTGGACTCCGGAGAGTAAAAACATGTTCTGCAGACGAAACATGCTCCTCTATTTGAGTCTGGGTTTGGCGACGAAAGGAGAATGTTACATGTCTCACTGCATTGTGCCAACTGTAGAGTTTGGTGGAGGAGGGATAATGCTATGAGCACAAAACAAGGTCCAACATGGAATCCATGGGTGAATGTGGTGTGGAAGAACTTGACTAGCCCTCTCAGCACCCTGATCTGGGGGATTCATTGGCTTGTTCTCAATCCAATCTTTATTTCGATAGCACTTTTCGGACCAAAATCAGACTGGGATTCCAGTGCTTCGTAAGTGATAGACAGATCAAAGAATTTCAACTAAAATGTTAAGAATAAAACATGAAAGACACAAATAAAATAAGCACTAAGAATTAGAAATATTATTAGACTATGGGTTGAATAGAAATGTTGAAACGTAACAGTGTGGAATACAAAGTAAGACTGATTGATTAAACCATTAAAAATAAATGGAATGAAAATTAAGATCTTAAATGCTTATAAAACACTACATGAAAGCTGGACTAAATAAGTAGGTTTTTGTTTGATTGTTTGTTTGTTTTTATTTGCTTTTTTATATATATGTACAGACAGATATATATCATCACTATTTGTATTTCTATTGGTCCATTCAAAATGAAATTTTGACGCAGTAATAACAGTAAAATTCATATATATATACAAGTATATATATTGTATATATATATATATATATACAAGATAAATACAAAATGATTTTCTAATATTTGTATATATTATGTATATGTTATATTTTTATAACATATTCATTTGTTGTTTAATAACTTTAATGTAAATGAACTCTAATCTAAATGAATGAATTTTAATTACTGTACTCTGCAGGTACCTGTAACAATCCTGCAACTCCAGCAGTTTAGAGCCACTGCACCACTGACAGCAGACAACCAACAAACAATAAAGCAAACATGCCCAAATATCAGTTTTCTGATGAATCTGCTGGGGCTGGCCTGCTCTTACCATCTTGCTCTCCGTATCCCCAAGCGTGAGCCATGTTCTCCTAGTTCTGCTCTTCCCTGCTCTTCTCCACAGTCAGCCTGGATGCTGAGGAGCCCTGACTGCCCCTGGAAGAGAGCGCTTTTTATAGGCGCGCAGTGACCGCGCTCTCCACATCAGGGGTTCGGCAGCAGGCTGGGGCATCGGTGCACTGCCAGCCAATCACAGCGCAGTGGGCGTGGCTTCGCGGAATTTGCGTGCAAAACCATGCTGATGCTGAGAGCTGATGGTCTAAGCTGCTCCAGGATGAATGGAAACAAACTGTGTTCCCAGACCAACAGAGGGCGCTAGAGCGTCGCCCTACACACACACACACACACACACACACACAGACACACACACACACATATATATATATATATATATATATATAGATATAGATATAGATATACAAACACACCCCTACACATACACAGTTACTCATACACACACACATACAGACTCCTACACACCCACACACCCCTACACACACACACACACACACACATATAGATATAGATAAACAAACACACCCTACACATATTCACAGTTACTCATATACACACACACACATACACACTCCTACACACCCACACATACACACACACATATATAGATATAGATATACAAACACACCCCCTACATATACACACAGTTACTCACACACACACACACACACACACCCTTACACACACACACACATATACATATATAGATATATATATGTACAAACACAGCCCTACACATACACACTCCTACACACCCACAAACACACACAAACACTTTACAGTATGTCCAAATATTTGTGGACGCCCTTTCAGTGAATGCTGAGCTATTTAAGTTGCATCCTTTCCTGCATGCAGATTGCACACACAGCTTGTCTAGTCCTGCCAACAGAACAGGGCTCTCCAGAGCAGATGGACATGAACCTGTTGGCACCATGCCTAATGCCAGGCTAGAGCAGAGCTGTGGAGCAGTGGAACTGCTAACTCCATCTAATACTTTTGGCATGAGTTGAGGAGTAGGGCTAAGGTGAACCGGTGATCATCCAACTTCTAACTGATGTCACTAACCATTTATTGGTGAATGCAATCAAATTCTAACAGCAATGCTCGGAAATTCAAGTAAAATGCCTCTCCAACAAAAGCAGGATAAACTCTTTGTCCATAATATGTATTGATCTACACATGCAGCAGTAGTGTCTCTCAGGTTTAATGCAACATGCCAGACATCTCTGCACTGATGTGGATCAGTGGTGTCCTGTTGGAATAGAGCACTGAAGGTAGGACCACTAGTTGCAGGACCTCATTAATGTAACTTTGATCTGTGACTGTAATGAAGACCAAAGGTGATCTGGCATCATACAAACTTACACCCCATTCCATGACACCAGGCCTTCTGGACATGTAACATATGACAACAAACCATTGATCTACTCATGGATTCGTTGGTCATCTCCAGCAGGACAAAAGCTTCACTCCATCAAAGCCTGACACAAAACCATTGCAGTCGTTCATTGAAATCAGATATTTTTTTGATCATTTATGTGACGATGACTGTAAATTTAGCCAGTCATCTGGTTTCCTGACCTCAGTTCCAAGGTCATCGCATCATATTTAGCTGGTTGTACTGGTTGACCAGTTGGATCAAGCTGGTTGTAATGATGGACCAGCGTGATTAGTCTGTGTTTGTTGTTCAAGCAACAAACATGACCAAGGTAGTTGACCGGCTTCATTGTGCTGGTCAACCAGTGGGGTCAGGTTGATCATGCTGGTAGAACAACTAAAGCATCAAACTCAAATTTAAACATACCCTGTGCTGATTAAGAGCTGACTGGTCAACGAATTTAACCATTATGACCAGTTTGAGGTGGCAAGACTGCTAAAAGACTGCGTTACTTTTAGTTTCACTCACTTTTGACACAGATGTGCAAATGCACACACTGGTTGTCTAGTTCCTACTACTAGAAAAGGACTATCTGAAGCAGATAAACCAGGCCTCAAGGCAGGTATGGAATAGATGGAGTATAAAACCTTCCTGCTCTTCATCTTAAGAGCTTCCCCTACTCCCACTACACCTAATTCACCTCATCCAATCAATAACAAGCCTTTCAGAGTTACATAGGGTGTGTTAAAGCTAAATCATGCAGGGCAGGGGTGCCTTCAGGACCAGGGTTGAGAAACATTGTCCTGGAACAATGATGAAACAGTGCTGGACTCCCACCCTAGGCTCCCTACCCCTGAGTTATGGAGTTGGGAATAAGGTGGGGGTTTTTGATCATCCAACATCCTGACCTCACTAATACTCTTGTCACTGAATGCAATCAAATCCTTACAGCAATGCTCCAGAATGTAGAAAGTTCCCTGGACAGTAGAGACAGTTACTCCAACAAAAGCAGGCACTTGAATGAACAATGAATGAGCAAGTGTCCCAATACTTTTGTCCATACGTTGTACGTTACACAAACATTGTATTTTTACATTAAATCATTGTATCACATTCTTAAAAGTTGTTTAACAGTCAGTGGCAGGCTGTGACCTTTCAAACGTGGAGATCCTTTTGTCTTAGAAGTGCATTGTCTGTTAATGTTGTGCCATCATGTGGCTGAAAGATGGAACAACACTAACTCGAGAACTGTTCGGGCAGTGTTTCTCAATGCTGGTCCTGGAGGCACCCCTGCCCTGCATGTTTTGGCGCTTATCCTACTCCCACCTGATTTAACCAATCAGCTCATTAACAAGCACCTCAGACTTAAAGCTAAAACTTGTGGGGCAGGGGCGCCTCTTGGACCAGTGCTGAGAAACACTGTATGGTTTTTAAGAATTCTGCTTAAATGGCGTGTTTCTCTGATCTAACCCAGGGATTCTCATTTAAACTGTTACCAGCCCATTCTGTAGTACTGCCTCCCCCTGAGGATGCATCTGCAGGACCACTAGAGAGTGCTTCACAACCCACTGGTGGTTCCCGGCCCTCGGGTTGAGAGACTCTGATCTAGCCTTCTACATAATTAGGGAAAATACTGTTGTTAATGATAACACATCTAAACCCTCCTATTGAGCAGTGAACTGTTGATACCTTCGCAACATCAAGATGTATGATGATTTCAGGCCTTTGTGATTTGGTTACAGAGATGTTCGCCATTAAACTGTTTCCAGTTTCAGACACAAACATCTAAACAGTTGAACAACAATTTGGCACCTGCACTTACCAGCCACTAGGTGACAGTGCAAATCCATTATTTCTGCCCCTGATGAGTAAATTATGTACAAATGCAGGCAATACCTCACTTGAGAACTTGTTCATCTACTGAGAGAATGAAAGATTGTTTGATCATTTATTTAGGAGAGGAGAAAAAAAGAAGATAATCCCATCCCCTTGTCTGATTCTGTGAAGTAGTGCTAATTGCCTCGGTCTGTTAACGGCATGTTCAGTTTCATTTCCTCCAATAGACATTTTTTTTTGTATTTTATCAAACAGCATAGCATAAACTAAAGCACACGCTTACCTTGAATCGCAAAAATTCTACTCATCATAAAAAAGTTGCACCCAAAAGGAAAAGTTGCTGTGCACTACTGCAATGGTGTCACGCCAGACTGTCATGTGGAGCATCCTCAGTGATGAGTCCCACTTTTGTCTTGAGTCCCACTTTTGTCTCAGTCCAGAAGGCCTGATGTCATGGTGTGGGGTGCCAGATCACCTTTGGTCTTCATCACAGGCACTTTGGCAGGCCAACGTAATAATAATGAGGTCCTGCAACCAGTGGCTCTACCTTTCCTGAATGCATACCGTGGTGTTCTATTCCAACAGGGCAACAAGCATCCTCTCAAGAGCTCACCTTGAAGACACAGATACTGTGTCATCTCCAGACCTATCCTTAATTAAAAATGCGTGGGATGCTATTGGACGCACTATCAAAACTCCACCCCTACCGCCCAATCTGCAGAACTGAGTGAGAACATTCAAGCTGCATGGGATGGACTATCACACCATTAGGAACCACTACAAGACTCCATGCCAAGACATCTGGCATGTTGTCTACCTTCCCAATAGCACTGTAATCCCACACTTCATTCTGGGTGCAACTATTATTTGATGGTGAGTGTGATACACAAAGCTATGTCCTTTAAATTGAGCATGTGATTGCGTTCTCACAGAAATAACTCCATCGTGCAAGTCTTAATTCCAGCTAATCCAAGATCATTTGAGACTTTCACTATATGAACTGACACACTCCATCCATCCTCCATCCATCTTCCTGGTCAGGCTCACATTGGGTCAGAAGCTTACCTGGAAGGTCTGTGCACAAGGTAACTGCCCCCCTGGACAGGGCACCAGTCCAATGCAGAAGACTACACATACAACCATTCACACACTCATATCTAGGGGCAATTTAGCACAGTCAGTTCACCTACCATGTGTGTTATTGGGAGGTGGAGAGAAACCATAGTTCCATAGGCCATAATACACCCTCCCCGTGGTGCCATGGTGCCACTGACATACACTCTATATCCAAATATTGTGGACAAACCTTATAATTCTAACTAGTTATACTTTGTAACGAAACATGAAGTTGGTTAGAATTCTTTAAGCATGGCTAATATCCACACTATGCCCAGAAAAGTATGTATCATGAGAACATGTTTAATAATTCGATATATTTTGTCATATTATTCACCCTTAATTTTAAATTGCGTCCATTGCGGATACAGATGTGAAAATGCCTGCCCAGCTACCACATGACTGACCTTGAACTGTGGTTTCATGTTGATTCAACATTGAAAAAACACTGAACGTTTAACCTTTAGAACTCTAGGCCAGTTTTGTGGGATGTTTCTGTCGTTTGACATGCTTTCATTCACCAGCACATAAAAATAAATAGTATTTATGATCAGTTTAGAGACAGATATTGTTTTTTTCAGGCCACTCAACTCCTGATGAAAGCTGACCAATTGGCACATTTTTTTTAATGCAAAGGCCTGTTTAAAAAAGTAAACACACTAGGATTGAATCCAAGCCAACAAGCAAGGAAACTAGGAGTGACTTGATTTGAATTTTAAGGCTCGTGTGTACGAAGTATTACAAAATCTTTTGAAGAACATCTCTAAAGTGAGGCCGTTTCTCTCTCTGAGCAACACAGAAAGACTGATTACTTCTAATTACATCTCTCTACCTTTTCCAAGTCAATGATGATCCACCAGCCTGATGAAATGCTTACCTTTAGCTCCCCTGCCCCGTCTGAGGAAGACCCCAACATCCACTTCAAATTGGCTGGAACAGCTGGAAACTGCCTTCCAGTGGAGCTGAGATCAGACGAAAATAGACATATTTAAAAGCAAATGAAAAACCTAATTATTTAGTCTGGCTTTCATGAAGTGTTTTATAAGCATTTTATGGCCTTAATTTCCAATAATGTTTTTATTTAATTGTATTTATTTTTAGTTATTCAACTTACTTAGATTTTGAATGACTAATTGGTTCAGGTGATCCTCAGCTACTCAAATTTGTCTTCATTTGAGATGTAAAAAATAAAAATAATGAATGAATTTTTTGTGTTGTTGTTTTTTTGTTATTCTGCTTATTAGGACTCAAAAACACTTTACTTCCCAGAAACCCTTTTGGAAATTGATCATCCAGAGTGTTTGTTTAGCTGAAAATGCACAAGTTATTTGTTATGATTAGAGTTATAATAATATCTTCTTCAAAAGTGCTTAAAATAAAATAAAATAAAATAAAATAAAATAAAATAAAATAAAATAAAATAAAATAAAATAAAGACAACCTGAATGTCTTTTATTTTTTTGGTTATTTATGTATGTATCACCATTATCCCTTCTCAGGACTTATAATCTGAAATTTGAACACTGTGTGAGGAAAAAAAAAGAGCAACCATTACCTGTAACCCAAAATCTGGTTCAGTGACATCATTAGTCTCGTTCCTTCTTGCTGATCAGTCAGAGTCTGCATGCAGGATTACATTTACATTTATATGTATGGCATGTGGCAGATGCCCTCATCCAGAGGGACTTACTAAAGTGCTTTACTGTTCAGTCAGAAGATGTCCTTAGCTAGTTAGTAGAGGCGAGTCTCCAGAGATTCCTCAAGTGCCAGATTGGAGACCTCAATTCCCAACATATTATACTTCATCACGTAAGATTCAGTGTAACTATAAGCCTTTAATGAGTTAAATGCTCTTGAAAGAGATGGGTCTTCAGTTTGAGTTTGAAGACTCAGCTGTTCGGACCCCAAAGGGAAATTCATTCCACCACTTTGGTGCCAGAACAGATGCCATGTGTCTTGAAGGATGGTGGGTTTTGACCATTGCCATCAAATATGGAGACCCTGGTCCATTTTTGATTTTGTAGGTCAGCATCAAGGTTTTCAATCTGATGTTCATCTACAGGAAACCAGTGAAGGGAACGCAGCAGAGACACTATATGACTGTCTTGGGAGCATGTACTTGTGGACAGAGCAGTAAACATGCACTAGAATCCTTTGGCATTTAAAGTATGATTTAATTCAGTTGGAAACAAATGAATAGTAGCTGTTTTCTGAGCTGAATTACTCACTGATTAAAAAAACTTAAAAAGCTACAATAGTTCTGTTATTATTCACATCTCTAATGCAGACATAAGAATCCTAGAAGCCTAGAATCTCCTGAATTCCCACAACATTGGCCCGAGATTCCTAAAGGAAAACAAAAAGGATGTATTTTTGATGCCAATCACTACCACTGTAAAGAAATCCGATTTGGTATGGTTCTGAACTATCTCACACCAAAGCCTTTCTGGATGACTGTTTGTATCTCACACGTTAAATTATGCAGATTTTGTTTTTTTATAAAGTGTAATTCACCTCTTATCTAAGTAAACCCTGCCTAATCAGTTCCTTTGGGTTCTCTGATTCACTAGAGCATAAAGACAAATGCTTGGGTTTTAAAATACGCACTTCTTTCCATCTCCAAAATTGAAAAGCCAGTTCCAGGCCAGGCGAGCAACACGTGGCTGAGTCTGGGCTTCCAATCAAGGCCAATCAGGTTGAACCGTACAACAAATCAGAGCCAGTGAAAAGGAGTAAACGAGCTCCTTTCAAGTCCAGATGTGCCAGATGAGACCCCTCCTTGAGCTTGGCTAAAGGGCAGTAATGGAAGAGGCCTGGGGAAATGAGCGGTTTCATCAGGGTCTTATTCAGTGGTGTGATTGGATTTGGATTTGAGTGAGGGTGGAATGTATGTGAGCTGGGGAGCTGGTCTTGACCTGAGATGCTGTTTTGCGGAGGTTCTCCAAAGATTTAATTTTTTTACCTCCTGGGTGCCTTGCCCCCTAAACTGCTCCTTATCATCCTCTGGGCCTCTTTAGTGCAGAACAATGCAGCATAATTGGACACCACTGATGCCTTGCACCTGAGCCGCCCTGCAGAGATTTTGGTCTGCTTCTTCTGGAAGAGGGTCAGAGTTGATCCAGAGCCCACCTGGAGTCATTGGGCACAAGGCAGGATGGACAGGGTGGCAGTCCATCACAGGGAACCACACACACTCATGCTCACATCTAGGGAGCAATTTAGCAATTCACCTACAATGTGCATTTTTGGGAGCAGGAGGAAACCGGAGAACCTGAAGGAAACCTGCACGGACAGGGAGGGAACACATAAAACTTCTCACAAACAGTGACCCAAGTGGGTATCAAACCCACTTGATTCCCACCCTGCAGGAAATTGGATGTGTAAAGATCTGAGCCACTTTGTCAAGAACCAAACTGTGATGGCAAGACAACTAGGTCAGAACATCTCCAAAACATCAGACAGGTCTTGTGGGGTCGGTACCTACCAAAAGTGCTCCAAGGAGGGACAACTGGTAAAGTAACAGCAAGGTCATTGATGTGATCCATGGACGACCATGCAGGACTTGGTCTTAACAGATTAACTTGTTTGGATATACCACAGGACACATTTAGAGGTCTTTTAAAGCCCGGACCATTGAAGAACAGGGTGAAAGGAGATGAACAAAGTATGCAGAGGAGCAGATGAACTACAGCCCGTAATCATAGAACTGCATACATAGAAGTGCTCCTGGAGGTGATCCGTTTGGATGCTTAGTCTTAGGGTTTGGCTGCATTGGAAAATGAGGGTTTCCTCTCTGTACGCTACATCTAAAGAAGCAAGCACGTGGAGGAGTTCAGTCATCTCTAATAGACTTGCTTATGTGGTTCCTGACACTGTATGACACATTATTACGATGTCACACTGTTTAAAGTACATTAGTTCAGCTAAAACCAGTAGCAGCCATCCTCGATAACAATGTGTCATACAGTGTCAGAAACCACACATGCCGTCTATTGTGCTCTTTGAAAGAGCATGAATTTCCTGTGCCTGTTAGTAACATTAGCCTCAGAGATTCTGTGCAAAGCAAGCTTTAAATACCTAATGGCTGACTGACAGCATCTGTAATAAGGAGGGAATTATGCAAATTCGACTTTTTGGCTGAAGCATCAGTTTAATGTCTAGCACTGTTGCACTGTGCAGTGCGCCCGGCCTGAAACCAGGACTAACAAAGTCCTGTCTTCCTATATATGCAGTGTGTTAAGCATTCTCCTGTGCATTCAGTAATATGAATATTGCATGCTCACTTTTAATTCACAGGCTAAGGCACATGTACAGTGTACAGTAGAATGCAGGAAGAAGGCTTGCAGCTTGCTGTGTTCTGCTTTAATGAGGACTGACAGCTCGGCAAAGCCTCGCAGTGTGTATATATCCATACCCGGTGTTGCCTTAGGTGAGTTACAGACAGCATGCTTTTACTGCGTACAGCAGCCACTGTAATTCCAGCTCCTATACCCACACTGTTTCTAGTATTTTGGCCGCACCAAACATATAAGTACCATTTGTGTTTATGTGAGCATTTAAATGTATAGTTAATCTATTGCAGCACTGTATCTCAGTGTATATCAGTGTAACGCGGTGTAACCCGACATCCGTATCTTGCGGGCAGTTACTTGTTGTTCTGTAGGCTTCGTAACTCAGGGTCAAAGTAACCTACAGACATGGCACATTGTTTTACTATTAATTATTGTGTGATGAATCATCAGCCGGGATAACAGCTCAAAGTCATAACTTCAAGACTTATCAGCAAGTAATCCAGCTTGGAAACGTCACTCGTTTCCAACTGAATTAACTGCAGAAGGAGCTTCCAGTGCATGTTTACTGCTTGTCCACATGTACATGCTCAACCTGCATACAGACTCTGGCTGATCAGTGAAGGGGGTGGGACTAATGAAATTACTGACCCAGATATTGGGTTAAAGAGGAAAATGAGAAAGGGAAGGGTTGTTTTCCTTCTTTTTTTTCCAATTTTTCAAAATTAAAGTCCCAAGAAGGGATAATACTGCTACATATATAAATTGCAAAAATAATAAAGTGTTGTTTTTAGGTTATTTGGACTGGAGTCAAGTATGTTGAAGAACTTATTATTATAAATAACCCGTGTTAATCTAATCAGTACAAATACTCATCAAAATGATTGCAGTTTTGGATAATCAGTTTCAATCCAACAGATTTTTTGAGATGTAAAGTGTTTAATACTTATAAGCAAAAAAAAATGGAACCAAAAAACTGAAGGTGCAAGTAATTCTTTGATCAAAACATGGTCAAATTGTCAAATGAAGACAATTTCAGTAGCCTAGGTTCTCCTCAAAATAACAATATCTAGCATCTGGCTATAAATACTTTTCTACCTTTTTGGTGAATAAAAGTACATCAAAATACATAAATATCCAAGACAATTACCCTAGAGTTGTAAAGGTTAAGGGGGAATAACCCTGAAGCATGGAACAAGAGGAAATCTCACACGTTCAAGAGTGCACACCTATAACACACACCTGTATGCTCAGTGTTCATGAATAAATTTGTTTTTTTTTTTCTCTGCCTATCTTTCTGCTTACTGTACTGTACTAATGCTGCTACTGGAACCTTAATTTCCCTGAAGGAACCCTCCCAAGGGATCAATAAAGTTCTATTCTATTCTATTCTGTTCTATTCTATTCTATTCTATTCTATTCTATTCTAAAATGGCCAATGGTAGCAGTTAGAACAGGTCAACCTGTGCAGAATGACCCTTCGTCAGTGCATGCAGTGTTCTTAAGGTAAAGGAACATCTTTGTTGTTAGATTACGCATGCAGTCACCATGTTGTCATTTCCTCTGGCCACAGTGACACCAGGTAAGGAGATGCATATGTGGGTGAGTGAGTGTTTGCAGAAAGTTCCTGCAGAGCTGTCAGCCCTCGTTAAAATCAGCACGGAAGCAGCTGCAGCTTCCCGCCTGTGTGCAGTCACCCACAGCGGGACCAGATCCTGGAGCCGAAAACACCAGGACATTGGTGAACTCCACCGTTGTCCAACTATTTGTCTTCTGTATGGATTAAGATGATGAATATTGTCAAAAGAGCTCCTGAAAGTCTTCTGACTTCTAACACAGTTTATCTAAATGCAGTCGATCAGCAGAACCAAGTTTGGTGTCTGCTTTAGTGTCTGTTGTTCTAAAAGCTCATGGAAATGTCGGCCCACTACCACTTCCAGCACCTACAATACATGCTTTAGGGTTCTTTAGTACAGGCAATGGTTCTACAGTATATACTAACATCTCAAAAAGTTAGTGTGAGTAAATTACTATTCATACAGTAGAAATACTCTAGTTCAGCACACGCAACCACAATCATGGGGACGATTGCAAATCTGAAATTTGTCCAGACGATGGTCATCAACAACCTCCACATGTGACACAGTAAGTCACAGAAGGTCATTGCTGGCTGTTGGCTGTATCAAAGCCTATTTATGAAAAGTTGAATGGAATGGAAAATGTGGTGTGGAAAAGTGCACGAGCAACAGGGGTGACCACAGCCTTGAGAGGACTGTCAAGAGATGTTAATTCAAGAACTTGGAAGAGCTTCTCAAGAAGTGGACTTAGGCTGGTGTCAGTGTATTAAAGCCACTTTGTACAGATGTCTCCAGGAAAGGGGCTCCAACTTCAGCATTCCTAACATCAAGCCCCTCCTGAAGCAGTGACATCTTTAGAAGGGTCTTACCTAGACTAAGGAGAAAAACAACTGGACTCTTGCTCAGAGCTCCAAAGTCCTCTTTTCCGGTGAAAGTAAATGATGCATCTCATTTTGAAATCAGAAATCCTAGAGTCTCAACTCAACCTCCTAGATTCCGGAAGAAGAGTCCAAGCTGTCTGAAGCCCAGTTCTCAGTCTATAATGGTTCTGGCTGCTGGTGTTGATCCACAGTGTTTAATCAAATATCTTATAAAATATCTTCCTGGATATTTTAAAGCACTTCATAGTTTTATCTGCTAACAAGCTTTTTGGAGATTCCAATTTCCTTTTCTAGCAGGAGATAATGTGCCAAAACTGATCCCTATGGAGTACTGCCAAGAGGAAGATGAGAAACTCAAAGCCCAGCAATACAGATGAGCTGAAGGCAACTATCAAAACAACTTAAGCAACACCACACTGGTGCAATAGTGGTAAAGGAGCCCCAACCATGTATTGAGTATATAAACTTGTATTATACATCATTTTCTGTTTGATTTTATGTAATATTCCAATAATATGATTTTTGGTTTTCATGAGCTATAGGCCATACTGATCAAAATATAATGACATATGAGAAATTACATATAATGAATATATATATATATATATATATATATATATATATATATATATATATATATATATATATATATATATATTCCTGATAAGTCAGAGTCTGTATGCAGGTTGAGCAATGCAGTGAACAATGCAATGAACAAGCACTGGAGGTTCATTTGGAATTTCAAGTAGGATTTAATTCATTTGAAATGGCTTTAAGCTCTTTTACTCACTGATATTTCATCACACAATGAAACAATAAAATGAACTAGAACAGGGAGGGTACATCGTACTGTTTGTCATGATATTTTCATCATGTTTGTAGGTTATGCTGATCCTGAGATATTTAGCTTAGAAAATGACGTGTAACTGGCTGTTCAAGTGCAGTAGAACCCTTTTTTTTATTTTTAACAGCCATGTACAGCAGTCACTGTCTGGTAAATCCATACGAACACCGTTGTTTTTTTTTTCAGTCTCAGCAAATCAAAA
Source organism: Acestrorhynchus altus (assembly GCA_034509495.1). NCBI lineage: Eukaryota > Metazoa > Chordata > Actinopteri > Characiformes > Acestrorhynchidae > Acestrorhynchus > Acestrorhynchus altus. Next base: position 5,719,728 of record CM067502.1, on the reverse strand, counting down.
TAAACGTGTCTAAATAAATCTGTTCAATGAACAGAAGCTGCTGTGCTGTATTTATTTTACACTGCAAATAAGAACAGCGAATACTCGCCCCATCAACCTGAGAAAAGTGCATCCCAGGTTATTTGAGGGCGTTCCTGCAACCGTGGGCCGAGTCGGCCGTCCACATTTTTAGAAAAACAGCGAGGATGTCTTTAGTGCGACGTGTCCCCACTGCGGCATAGTGTCACAGCAAGGACATGTCGCAGTGAGAGCTTGAGTAGAGAGATAACTAACACTCCAACTTTTTGGTCTGTTCTCTATGATCTCAGCCATAACATTAGAACCACTGTCAGGTAAAGTGAATATCAATTTTCTGGTTACAGTGGCACCTGTCGATGTGTAGTTCTCGAAAATGGACAAAAGCCAGGTTCAGCAGCAGGCTCACTGATGCAACCCATTGGACGCCCACCTCACAATTTACACGACTTCTTAATGGATTTGCTGATAATGTTAGTCTTGGTGGCAGGATGCCTTTGGAGATCTTGTCGAGTCCATACTTCGATGGCGCTCTCTTGTGCGACGTCCAGTACAATGCTGCCCTGGCACAGGAGCTGGGGACCCGGCACTTCACTCTAACCGTGTTGGTTGCAGTTCAAGGCTACATTTATCGTGTATCGGAAGAAGCACGTGCTTGTCTTCACCTTCCTAGTGTCATAGGTGGAGAATCTTAATGTGGGTTGGGTATTTGGCACTTCCAAACTGGTGGGAATTGGAATATTTAGTAAGCGTTTGTTCTCATGCATGTGAGTCATGAATAGGTTGTATTGGAGTTGGCCAGTAACGCATAATGGGAAATGAAGATTACTCTCAATCTCAGTTAAACAATTTAGGAATTCCAAAGAACTCCTTCCCTGCATATTAACACAAGATGCTAATGGCTGCAGGAAGTCCAAACAGCACAGGAAATTGTCCAATACGAGCAGGAGTCAATGGGCTAAATGATCAATCAGTAGATGAAAAAGATTAATTCATCATTTTCCTTTTTTCCTGTTCAAGGAAGATGCTCCCTATGTAACATCTCCCCAGCACTGCCTAAAACCTGGCGTGGACTGCACACTCTGGCCTAATGTGGCTTTTTCGTGTAAGAATGAGATTATCCACAGTGGTGACATTTCATCACCACTGTGGAAATGTTTTATTTGTGCAGAATTATAGCCTGCAGGCCCCACTCTTCTGCGAGGGCTTCTAGGAATAAAAAAAAATCACTCCTTATTCCTTCAAAACCCAGAGCAGACTATTAAACCTCACTGGAGCTGGATTAGTTTTAGCTGCTTTATATCTGTAATTTAAAGATTAGTGAAATTAAAGACTGGGGAATCTTCAGGACACGTATTTTTATGGTTACAGTAATAATTGTGGATTAATTTTAATCCAGTACGAACATGCAGTGTGTGTAGTTTATACACTGTGACAGTGACGATCGTGGATTAATTTTAATCCAGTATGAATCTGCAGTGTATTTTTTACAGTCACAGTTATAATTATGGAGTGATTTGTAGTGTGTATAGCTTGTACAGTATGATGTAAATAACTGGGGATTCATTTTGATCCAGTATGAATCTGCAGTGTGTTTTATTTTCACAGTCTGAAAGTAATAATGATGTAATAATTCAAATCCAGTAAGAATCTCTATTGTTTCAGTGATTTTAATCCAGTATGAATGTATGCATTGTGTATTATTATTATTATTATTATTATTATTATTATTATTATTATTATTAGCCATCAGTTGTCCTCTTCCTTTCTTACCTTCAACTCTTCCAGGCATGATCATCTTTTTCCAGTGAATTGGTTCTTCTCATAATGTGTCCAAAGTAAGAGAGCTTCATCCTGACCATCTTGGCTTCCAGTGAGAGGTTAAGCTTGATCTGCTCCAGGATTCACTGATTTGTCATTGTGTCAGTGTGAACGTAATCATTATGGAGTGATTTTAATCCAGTGTGAATTTATGCATCGTGTAATGAATACAGTCTGAGAATAATTATTATGTAATAATTCAAGTCCAGTTTACATCAGGGGTCACCAACATGCTCCTGGAGAGCTACCTTCCCAAAGCTGTAAGATTCAAACCTAGTCCACCCCTGTCGGGAATAAAATACACTGAAAATACATATTCATACAGCCGTTATGGTAGAAATGCTAATGAAACCGAATAAATCTACTCCGTGATCAGCAAAACAAGAATAAATCACTTTTCCAGACATTAAAATGTCACTCTTCTCTCTTGGCAGTTATGTGCTTCCCTGTCATTCTTGTTTCCATGGTAATGACAGAAACAATCTTCCCTTTAAAACATGCACAGGTTGTTGCAGTAATGGCAGTAATGAGCGTGACGATAATATATGCAAAAATATGAAACGGTTGGATCGTTTCTTGTGTGTTTTGTTCAAATTCCAGCTTTGGTTCTTAAGAAAAACATCTTTATAGAAACACTTTTTGATGTTTTAATCATTTTTTATCATTTTGTTGGATCGTCTGGGTTGTGGACAATAACAAACTAGGAAAATATTCATTCATTCATTCATTCATTCATTTTCCAAACCGCTTATTCCTGAATAGGGTCACGGGGGAGCCGGTGCCCAGCCGGCAACTCTGAGCGCAAGGGCGGGAAACAACCCTAGACAGGGTGCTAATCCATCGTAGGGCACACACACACACACACACACACACACACACTAAGGGCCACTTTAGAGTCACCAATTCACCTATCAAGCATGTCTTTGGACTGTGGGGGAAACCGGAGTACCCGGAGGAAACCCACGCGAACACGGGGAGAACATGCAAACTCCACACAGAAACTTCCCAGGTCACCCCACCCGGGGATCGAACCCAGGTCCTTCTTGCTGTGAGGCAACAGCGCTACCCACTGCGCCACCGTGCCGCCTAGGAAAATATTGATATTTAAGATGTTTTTTTTAATCCTAATTTAATATCTCAGTTTTTTATTTTGTAATATAATATTTCTAACATGAATTCACATTCATTAGAATAGAATAGAATAGAATAGAATAGAATAGAATAGAACTTTATTGATCCCTTGGTTCCTTCAGGGAAATTAAGGCTTTTTTTTTTAGAATATATATATATATATATATATATATATATATATAAATATATATACAAATAGTTGCACCCAGAACAACGTGTGGGATTCCAATGTTATTGGGAAGAAAGATAAAAGTTACCATGAGCAACAAATGATTAAAAGTCTACCATGATATGAGCAATATTCATTGAGCTACACATACAGACATAGTGACTCTCAGTACGGCGTTGGGTTTAATGCAACATGCCAGACATCTTGGAAGGGGGTGGAGTGTTGATAGAGCATCCAATAGCATCCCACACATTTTTAATCAGGGATTGGTCTGATGATGTGACGGGCCATGGCATAGTATCTGTGTCGTGAAGGCTTCCACGGTGTCGCCACACACATTTGTTATCGACTCCACCAAGACAAAAGTGGGACTGAAGATGATCTGCTGCCATTCTTCATGCTCAACCTGCATACAGACTCTGACTGATCAGAGAGAGGGGGCGGGGCTAATGACATCACTGATCCGGATATTGGGTTACACAGGAAAATGAGGAAGGGCTGTTTACATTCATGCAGTCTTCACATTTCAGAGTTAAAGTCCTGAGAAGGGATAATACTGACACATACATAAATAACAAAAATAATAAAGCAAATTCAGGTTGTTTTGTCAAGTATGTTGAAGAACTTATTGTTATAAACGTCTTTGTCAATCATTACAAATGATTCATCAAAATTCTTGCATTTTCAGCTCTAAAACATTCTGGATGATCAATTACCGACATAGATATAAATAGATATAAATAAAGATATGAAGTGTTTAGTCCGTATAAACAAAAAATAACACAAAGAACTCAAAATTGAAGGCATAAGTCAATTTTTTTTATCAAAACATTGTTTTGTTCTGTTATTTTTTCCTGCAAATGACTTAAATTATTAAATATGTGTCAGTGCAATCACTGGATTTCTGAACAATAAAGTGTGTAATAGTTCTTATAAGCCAAAAACAATGTAGGTGCATGTAATTTTATGGATCAAAAAATGGTAAAAATATTTAAATTCCAATAAAAGCACATCAAACTCCGAAAAGCCACAGCTTAGGTTCGGGGATCTAAAGGTTAGGTTGGGCTGTGCAATGACAGGGCCCCTTTGAGAAGCCCAGCTGGGGTCCCAGTAACGTGTGCAAACCCAGTCACAGCCCGTGGCCACATAGAACCCACCCAGGGTTCACCCACATGATGCCCACATGGGCACGTTGACTGGGCGAGGATGTGCAGTCGGGCTGTAATCCAGTCCAGTCCGTGCTGGGATCCAGTCCGGCTTTTGCAGGGACGTCGGCAGCTCAGCTCGGTTATCTGCAGCAGCAGCAGAGCCGCGCGGTCAGGTGTGTGTGTGAGTGTGTGAGTGTGTAGAGGGGGCAGCGCGGCTTTCTCCCAGCGTCCAGCCTCCTCCATTCATCGACGCGTCTCTCTTCAGCAGCGTTTGAGGATTATGAGAGGTGGAGAACGGAGCGCGCGGTGAGTGAGCGCTGCTTTCTTCGGGTTTGTTTACGAAATGCGCGTTTTGTTTGTTTGTTTGCGGTAAACAGCGGGGGGTGGCTGAATGAAACGAGCGCGCGCGCGTCTGATGGGGGTGGTGGTGTGTTACCAGAATCGACGCTCGGACCTTTGAGGCGCGTTACTGCGTTACGTGAATTACAGGCGCTCCGCGGGGAGCGCGCGTAGCACGCGTTGCGTGCGGTAACGTTACGTGGGTCAAATGCAACACGCGTTACTGCGTTACCGGAATGAAGTGCGCTCAATGGGGAGCGCGCGCAGCACGCGTTACTGCGTTACATGAATGAAGTGCAGTAAATGGGGCGCGCGTGCAACATGCGTTACGTGCGGTAACGTTGCGTGCACTCAATGGGGAGCGCGCGCAACCCCCCCGTTGAACGCGTCGCCGCACGTAACTCATGTAACGCGTGTTGCACGCGCTCCGCGTTGAGCGTTACCCCTCCTGAAGGGAACAGAGATCAAAGATCAAACTTTGGTGCTGCCATTGGTTTCCACTGCGATCAAATGATGCGTGTTGAGCCAGCAGTCCAGTGCTCCTTCTACAGGACCCAATGGGATCCAGTGTGGGAGCATCACACTGGTTCCCATTGGGTCCAGTCTAATGAATCGCCCTCTTTATAAGGGCTCCTTATCCCAGTGTGCTGCCTTAATGGGCACTGATCACCGTGTGAACAGTCCTGGTTACAGTGGCTCCGTTCATGCCCAATAAACCTCATCATGTGGATCTGATCTCTGGAATCCGATCTGCCCTGAGTTTCTGCACTTGCTCTTGCTTTGGTCCGTCCACTCCTTTGTGAATGTGAGCTCGGAACTGGACAGTGAAGTGAATCCAGTCTGAGGTCAGATGTTTGGGTGATCACAAACCAGGCTCTGTCCTCTGTCAGGAGGCGATGCTCAAAACAGAAGAAGTGACAGGACATCTAATCTGAGATTGGACATTTAAAGGAGGCTTTCATTTTTCCTCCGTATTAGTCGTCAAAACTCTGCACCATTGAGATGAATCTTTCAGTCCAGAAGCTTTGAAAGCTAAACAGGAAAATGCAGTAAATCCAATCAGAGATCAGACTTTTGGTGTTCACACACCAGGCTCTGTCCTCTCCGGTAGTCAGTGCATTATGCTATAAGGTCATGCCCCCTCTCCATGCCATCCAGGACATCCAATCTGAAATCGGACATTTAGTGGAAGCATTAGTTTTCTTTCTAAATTATCACAACGTGTTTCCATGCTCAGAATTTGTTGGTGTTAAAATTTAGCCCCCGGTCAATCCAGTCAGTTTTACAAACAAGCAAGAAAATACAGTATATCAGGTCTAAAATCAGACTTTCTCTGTTTTTCCTTTTTATTCCTTATTAGTCATTGTAGCTCATTTGTAAGTGTGTCCTCTCGGGGGTCCGTACAGCATGTTGAGATGTTAGTGGATTGACTAGCACAGGTACTTTTAAAGCAAACAAGAAAATGCAGTACCTCCAATCAGAGATCAGACTTGTAGATGTTTTATTCGCCCTCTTTATTAGTGAAATCATCACAGGCTGTTTCCGTGCTCACAGACCAGGCTCCAAATCTGTCCATACTGTGTTATGAAGTGACAGTGATTTTAACAGATACTGAATTTGAAGTAATTGCTTTTTCTCTCTCAGATTAAGGAATAAAATACAGTATATCTCATACAAGATCAGACATTTGGTCATTATTGGTCATCACAACTGTTTCAAAATGTATCTGCTCTGAGGGTTCACACTGTTATCAGGTGACCCCACTCCCCCAACTGAGTAAATCCAATCAGAGGTCGGACATTTATTGGAGGTCCGTTAATGTCAGTTTCTTTGCCCAACATTTGTCCTCTTTGGTGGTCTACACACACACACACACACACACACACACACACACACACACACACACACACACACACACATTGAATACAGCAAGCAAGAAAATAAAGTAAAGATCAGACTTGGTGTAATTTTCCTCCTTATTTGTCACAACCTGTTTGCATGATTTCAATGATCACAACCCAGGCTTTGAATCTGTCATCTCTGGAGTGCTGCACAGAATTGTGACCCCCCCCCCCCCTTTCCAATATACAGGGGTTGGACAATGAAACTGAAACACCTGTCATTGTAGTGTGGGAGGTTTCATGGCTAAATTAGACCAGCCTGAGTGTGAAGGTTCAGTTAGCAGGTAAGAGCACAGTGTTGCTCAAAATATTGCAATGCACACAACATTCTGGGGGACATACCAGAGTTCAAAAGAGGACAAATTGTTGGTGCACATCTCACTTGTGCATCTGTGACCAAGACAGCAAGTCTTTGTGATGTATCAAGAGCCACGGTATCCAGGGTAATGTCAGCACCACCAAGAAGGACCAACCACATCCAACAGGATTGACTGTGGACGCAAGAGGAAGCTGTCTGAAAGGGATGTTGGGGTGCTAACCCGGATTGTATCCAAAAAATGTCATTCCCAAGACGAACTGACGCTGTATTGGCTGCAAAAGGAGGCCCTAGTTCACCATACTAATACATTATTGTGATCTAAAACCAGGTGATTCAGTTTCATTGTTCAACCCCTGTATATTGATTGGTAAAGTTACTGGATTCAAGTTAATTGCTTTTTTTCTCACAGAATTAAGGAGGAAAATTCATTATTTGTATCAGACATTTTAATTTTTTCCATTAATTGGTCATTAAAAACTTTCAAAATGCATCCAATCTGGGGTTCCACACTGTGTTTTGAGGCATGTCATCCTCTGCCCTTTATCTAAGCCAGTTGCTTGGCAAGCTATCAAGAATAAAAGCTAGCAAGAAAATACAGTAAATCCAATCAGAGGTCAGACTTTAAGTGGACCTTATCATGGTTCCTCCTTATTAGTCATTACAACCTGTTTCTATGCTCACAACTCAGGCTCACAATGTACCCTCCGGGGGTCCACACAGTGGTATAAGGTGCAATCCCCCCAACCCATATTGATTGGACTGGAATGCAGAATTGCTGTAATTGCTTTTTTCACTCCCAGATGCATCTTTTTTATTGATTGTTTATGTTCCCACTGTGTAATGTTGACTTTAGGTTCTTGCAGGTTTAATGCCGCCTCATGATGAGTTGAACGAAGCAAGAATTCTGCTCCTAAATGGTTTATTACAGTTTTCAATGCATGATTTCTGATATTGTTCAAGGGATGCATCATTCTGTTAGATTTAGAAAAAAGTAGAATTAATATTTGTTGACATTAATTGGATTCCAGAAGAGTAAAAGTGTGATACTTGGCTGCTATGCTAAAATTTCTGTATTTATTCTTTTTTTTTTCTTGTAGTAATGATCAGATATCAGCCCTTGATTCTTATATCGGTGCATACCTGGACGTTTTGTAACTTGACTTATTTTACTTGACCTCAGGGCTGGTCGATATATTAATATTCATGTTGATATTGAGATATAAACAGAGTGGGATGCATATATAAACTATGGAGGGGGCATAAGACTGAGGTTTGCAGAAGAAATGAAATGATGGAAGGATTTCATGGGATGTTCTATTGTTTTCACATTGTATTATCACATCATACCGTATCATATATCTTATACCATTCATCTTGAATTCTGTTGGCATAGGGTTTTTTTAATGATAAGACCCAAACCTACTCATAATACGTTACCTAAGAAACCTAAACTGACAAAGAAAGAAGCTTCTTTTCCCTTTTTACTTGAACTTAAATCCAAATCCACCAAATTATGAAAAATATCTGTGTGTCATTAAGATGTGAAATTGTGGTTCACTGAAGAGAAACTTGCCTTCTGGGTTGTTTTTATGTGAAATGATGAAAATACTGGGAAATCTGAATATTACAGGCTTTGCCATCTGTTTTGCCGTACAGCAGTGTTAACGTATGGCCAGACAATCCTCTACCATGAATGGTTTCATTCAGTGTTGTAAAAACTACTGTAAAAATGTCTCCCAGACATCATGGACTGTATCTGAGGACTGTAACCTTTCCTTGTAAAAAGTCTTAACGTGGAACACCAGTGACCTTTTAGTACGGCCTCCTTTCTCCATGCTGTGCAGGGTTCTGGAGGAATGGGCTGCTGGTTGTCGTGATGTAATCAGGAATGGCCCATTTTATTTAAATATGCTTTCCAAACAGCATAACGTTAGCTAACTAGACCTTATCCCTCATTGCAATCGCTGCGTTAGTGTACCAGCTGCTGCCTTCATCCAGACTTGCTAACATAGCAGTAAACTGGGTGGTTCAACATCGCTACTATGATGTTGGCTCTCAGAGGCCTTTTCCACCTAAAGAACTCTTGAACTGGTTCCATTCGGGCATACAAAAACCTTGGTGTTTTTGGAGAACCATCCCGCTTTCACACCAGTTTTAGTGGAACCAAGGATACGTCTCAGAATACGTCAGACAGACGGACTGCACAGCGTCTGTAAACAGAAGTGGAAGGTGGTAGTATGTACGGACTTCCTGCAAGTGTCTGTGATTTATGTTACAGACATTTTTCTCCAAAGAGCAAACGTGGATCAAACATGGACTAACATTTGGCGATAATGAGACATAGAAGACTACACCATGCAAGATGAATGGTATGTCATTACTCCTGTACAACTAGACATGTCCACAGCGGTTCATGCTGAAAAACTAAAATTTGGAAGTGTCAGTTACCCAACCCCATTAGAACTCTCCCTTATGATATAAAATTCTATTGGGCACACGCCTCCTCTTATACACGTGACAGTGTCAGACACTGTCTGTTTTCGAACTGCCGCCATTGCATCAGTGCTGGGCAGCCAACACACTCAGAGGAAAGCTCTGGGTCCCCAGTTCCAATATAACAACTAGTGGACACCTGTTCAAGCCAGTATTGGCTGCCGATGTCAAGCAGCATGATCTGGGATATGAACCTGAATTCTATGCATCGTACTGCTAGTTCGAGGAGGGATTTTTTTTTTTAATTGGGATCTGAAAGCAGAGTACAGCTCTGAACACAACACAATATGAACCACCAACATTTACATATTACATACAAACTATTAATAAAAAAATGTTTCCGATAGTGATCTGCAGAATATTGCAATACTTTGAGATATCATTTTCTTACACCCCTACTGAATGGATGATTTGACTGCATCTCTGAGCTTTGCATGTGTTTGCTTTTTGAACATCTCCACCGTTTCTTTGATTATAATAGAAGTAAACACTTGTGGTGGGGGTGGTGGTGGTGGTGGGGGGGTGACTCGCTGTCCAGCCGAGCGATTAAAGCTAGCTATAGTGGAAACATTGCTGAAACATCATCACTGAAGTGACCCTCATATAGAGCTGCTTGGTGATGTGTAGGGAGAGATGACAGGCAATAGAGAGTGAGGAAGTGTGTGTGTGTGTGTGTGTGTGTGTGTGTGTGTGTGTGTGTGTGTGTGTGTGTGTGTGTGTGTGTGTGTGTGTGTGTGTGTGTGTGTGTGTGCTAGAGAGAGAGAGAGAAAGAGGGGAAAACTGCCAGGCCATGATGCATAATCAGATTCATTAGAGCAGATATAGTCCATTGTGTCAAGTACTCTATTCTCGTACTCGCTCCATAACTCCCTGTACGGAACCACAGTGTGCCGATGTATAGCTCCAGGTCCTATGCTTTGTTGTAAAGAGAGAGAGGGAGAGAGTTGGAGGGGGCATTCTAGGCTTCTCTAGGGTGCTTTCCAGTTTCTTCTCTTACCCAGTAGATTTTTTGATGTTGAAATTAAGTCAGCGTGAACCTTGCAATCGCATGATTTAAACATGAGTCAAATCGTCAGGAAATTCAGGAGCAAAGGAAAGAGGTAGATACCTCCCAGGCCGTCTACATCAGGACCCAGCCTTGATGTATCAGTAACGTCTTTATATATCTCAAATTCACAGATATCTATTGCCAAAGTAAACTACTTTTAATGTACGTGTGCAAAGTGGAAATTCATTCACGGTCAGCAGATCTTCAAACAAAATCAACTTGCATCTGTTGGGGTGAGTTTCATATAGCTGCCAAAATATCTTGATTGGATAAAGAGCTGGACTTTGTAGAACATTCACCTTTGTTGTTCCACCACTCTTGTATTTCTTTGCCTTTGTGCTTGGATTCATTGCCCTGCTGACAGCTGAGGTTCCTCACAAGCTTTTTGGTTAAGTTTTAATACTTGTTTTACAGTGTCTCCATCCATCCATCCATCCAGGCAGCCATCCAGCCATCCGCCAATTTGTCCGTCCGTCCACTGTAATAAACTGCTGACTTCCCCCGAGGAAAAGTGTCTCCACAATGCTGCCACTAGGGCTGTACAATATATAATTTCAGCGTTGTCATTGCAATGTGGCCATGTGCAATATTCACATCGCAAAACATACAATGTCATGTAAGGCAAATATTTGCTGCTTGATACACCAATAAAACTAACTGTCCATGAAAATAGACTCTATCTGCTCAGTATAATTTATTTAATTCAAATCTTTGATACACAGACTATATCACAATGTCAGATTTTTTTCCCCAGTATTGTGCAGCCCTGCTACCACCATACTCGTCCTTTACTTTTGTGCTGATGTTGAAGAATACGCAGTGTTGGGTTTGTGTCACCCATAGTATATTGAATTCTGGTCCAACGCTCTCTAAAATCTGTTTACATATCATCTGACCTAGGGCTGGGCAATGTATCATAAATATTGATATATCAAGATACAGTGTCTTTTATATAAAAAATAAAAAAATGATTGTCATAATATAGTACATTTTTAAGCATGATGCCATCAGACTGAGTGTGTCATTTGTGTGGAAATGTTTTCGTTTTTGGAGGGATGACACAGAACTCAGTTTTGTTCAAGTTGTGTCATAGAAACATCTTAATTAAAGGTTATTGTTGAAATATCCAGCATTGACATTAAAGGATAAATACAGATGCTTTATCATTATATTTTGAGTTTTTACTGTATCTTATTTATTTATTTATTTTTTCTCCCCCAATCTCCCATATTGGCTGGTTGTACACAGAGCTGTTGATAAGGTTGAGCGCTGCAGCTTCACTCGAGTCTCAGCTACTGAACTCTGCAGCTCCTTCAAAGTGATTGTTGGCCTTTCTGTGGTCTCCCTTTTGCTCCGAAGCTGAGTTGTAAGGTACAGGCTTGTCTAGGCAGTAATGTGTGGTCTAATTCACTTTCTGCTTACAGTTGATGCAGCAGGGCTCACTGTAGCCCTTGTAGCCTTTTCCAATCTTGGTCCGTAAGTCCTTAGAACGCTCTTTGGCATTCAGATTGACAGTCTGGCCAATAGTAGTTGAAAGAAGGGGCTCTTTATTCGAAATCTAAAATCCACAGTGAACATGTTAAATGTTTTGTCCAGCAGAATGACAACTTGTGATTCTTCTGTAGGTGTACTTCCTCTTCCAGCTTTTTCTCAACTCAAAATCAAGGCCATTAAAAAGAGTTTATCCTGTAACTGTCTCTACTTTCCAGGGAGTGCCTTCTACTAGATTTTGGAGCATAGCTGTGAGGATTTGATTGCCTTAAGCAACAAGAGCATTAGTGAGGTTAGGATTGTCCAGTTCCCAACTCGTCCACAGAAGTATTGAATACAGCATCATCATTCCAGAGATCCACATTTTGGAGCTGTGCCAAAATCATAAATGTAAAAACAAATCAGAATTAAACAGGGCTGTTAGTGTACCTTTAAGACACACACACACACACACACACACACACACACACACACAAATATATGAGTTTGCTGATTGCCTGCCATGTATGTATTGTCCCTCAGTTTGGTCTGACAGGTGGTTTAGAAGCTCAGTGTGAATGAGTGGAGCTAAAATGCTGTAAACTGAGTAAGCAGGTGTGTTAAATCTGCTGTCTTTTGTGACATCAGTCACAAGTATAAAATGAATTCAAATTGTCTTTTGAGGCCTGTTCCAGAGAGTGTAAGGAGCCAGGGAGCTTTGAGCTGCATTTCTGCCCAGCATCAGACGAGTGGGCATAGTTTAAGAGTGGCTTTATTTGGAAATAGGGATGAAATAATCTTATTAGGAAGTGTTCCGTAAAGCTCAATTAAAGACAATAATCAGTTTTAAATAATATGCCCCGGGGCAACGAACGTCCCGCAACCGTGACTTGCTTCGCCGTCGCAAAGTCCCACTCGTTTTTTATTAAAGCTACTTTGAAGTTCACAGCTTGCACCGAAAATCCATTAAAAGCTATTTAGTCATGGAAATATGGAGGGATGTGAGAGGTGGGATGATGGAGGATGGAGAGGAGCGTGTGTGAGAGTTTATATGACGGCGCAATGCGTCAAACCGATCACTTTAATGCTCTCTGACTTTCGATTTGATCAGCTCCTTTCACATGACTCAGCTGAGCTGACACACTTTCATAGCACATTACCGTCACATGGACCGGAGAGGCTCCTCGCTATCCCGTCTTACAACCTCATCAGAGTGCATTAAGTGCTCCGTAAGCTCCGACTACAGGCTAAGGACGGGGATGTGTGGTGGACTTGTGCTAATCGAGTTGTCAGGGTGGCTTTTTTTTGTTGCTACATATCGTCACTGTCCAAAAAGAATCTCCAAATAAGAAATTCTTGACAGGTGAAGGCAAAAACCTCCCAAACGTTCAATGGAAGTCAATGTACAATGATGTTATTCCAAGACATTTTAGAGCATTGCTATTGGTCCATCCATTATACATTGCTGATATCATGTACAGGAGAGCTGTTGTATTCAAATGATGTCAAAAATGTAAAAGGGCAGGTTTTTGGACAGTAGAAAAAGTGCCCATATTATGGAAACTCCATTGAAAATTAGATACATGATGGATCACTCATTCATACAGTCCATGTCGAATATGGAAACTGAAAACAGCCCATTTTGAATTTCAAACAAGTCTGTGACACTGAATACGTAAATTTCCTAAAATATGGATCGGGTGCAGCTCATCAGCTGCAAAGGATTAGATCATTGTTAGGAGGCTGTCTTATTTAAACCTCAGACATTAGTTTGGTTTGCTCTTGATTGTTGAAATGAGTGTTATCATCACGGTAGGATCCAGAGACCCCTCTGAGGCCTTGTAGATGCAGATGAGCCTGGGAAGGGATTTACAAAGGTCTCGCAACAATTAGAAATGACCCACTCCACTTTCAGGAAAGCAACTTACAAGTGGAAAACATTTTAAACAACATTTGTAGTCCTGTTTTTTTGACAGGCATATTCCTGCTTGCCTGACAAAATTCATTCTGTTTATACTTGTGTTAAATGTGGATGAGACCGTCTCTGACAAAATGTTGAGTGATCAGATCATAATCTGAACACAATGTGTCTTATGGGTGTCTACACCTGGATTTTCAGGCAGACAACTGAAATCCAAATGCAGTCCCATCACCAAAAAACACTTTTTAATGCTCGATTAAAAACAGACTCCTGGACTGGACCATCTGTTTTGAGGATCAGAATTAAATCTGGATTAAGCTATATGGACATATAAACACATTTAGGGCTGGGTGATATGGACAAATGTTTGGAATGGCAAATACAATATATTATATATGATGTGAAAAATAAATTAGGAAAAATTTGGACACCCGATGAATCCATTCTAATATTTTTTTTATACTATATTCTTATGCTCCCTCCATAGTGTCTACATTAGAGCTGAAAGCAGGGGGTGGAACAAAGCAGGGAAGTGAGGGGAATAAAGGTTTCTGCCTGATTGAAACAATGTTGTTTAAAAACTTTAAAAAATCGATATAAACTGTTTCATTTCAACCCAAATCACATTCTGCTTAAATCCCGATTTCGATATAAATACTGATATATCGCCCAGCCCAAAACACTCCCCAAGATGCTTTTAAAACCTATAAAAATCTGATTACTCAAACCACTTCAGGAGGTGGTCTGAGTTGCATTTAGGACACGTTATAGCAGTTCTAACACATCCGTCTCTTCAAGACTCATTCAACAACCATGGTTTGGTTTACAGGGTCATGGGTGCTCATGGCTTATCAATAAGATCTTTGGTGGTCACCTCACAATTCACAAGACTTAAAGGATCTGCTGTCAACATTAGTCTTTGTGGCAGATTCCACAGGACACCTTCAGAGTTCTTGTGGAGTCAATGGATTGACGGACCAGAACAGGATTTGGACAGAATTGGTCTTTTAATGTTGTCTAAGCCGTCTCTGAGCAGGACCATTAAACAGACCCATGAGACAATCTTATTATATCTTGTGTGTTAAAACACTCAAATTAAAAGCTGTACTTCACTGGATCTGTGATGTAATTAATGTCAAATTATGTCAACGTAGGATTCTCTATTAAGACATCCTGTCATAGCTCAGAATCGGAGACCATCTGAAACACCTCACTGTAACTGCTTTGGAAAGCTCACCCACTGCTGTAATAACAGTGCTGATATCTTCAGCTGGTGGATGTCTGTGGTGGGGGGCTGCAATTGCAGCTGGATCTGAAGGTGGTGGGGGGGCTTGGATGCTAATGAAGGCTCCTCAATCTGTGTGTCTCAGCCAAGTCTTTGCAGAGCTAGCACTGGGAACAGGTGGTATTTATGCTACTCAAGGTGGGAGGATGATTCACGGGGAAAAAGAGCACTTTTCTCGGTATAGAGGTGGCATTGCGTCATACAAAAGACTGTGATTCACCTCGGTTTGCTCGACGGTTGTGTGTGTCAGGACTGACTGTACAAAGAGATGGATGTGCTTGTACATGGTTAACCTTTCTTGTTAATCATTGTTGCAAATAGTGCAGATATTGAATCTGAGGATTCGGTAATGCGTCTCGGTGATGTAGAACGATTCATCAGCGCACACTGATGTGTGAGGAGGACCTTGATTTCCCAATGTTTCAAAAATGGTTTGCAATACTTAAGCAGATTAAAGCCTCATGCAGGTTTATGTTTGAAGAAATAAGTGTCACGTATTGTTTGTGACAGTCCTACCATGGGAACGGTGATGTAGAGAGGGAGTCAAAATCTAGAAGCTTCTAAGTGAAATTGAATGTTGTGAAATGTTGGGAAATTGAATGTTAAGCCTGAAAAATTCATTTCAAACTGAAATTGTTTTCTGAAATTTAACCATGAACTTAAATCAAAATTCACAATAAAAGAGGCTGAAAATGGAATAAAATTGAATTTTGAAAAGAACTTGAATTGGAAATGAATAGGTGTAAATGAATTTTGGTTCATGGGTGATTTTCTGACCTCTTTCATGCTTCATTTAAAAGAGTCTGGACCGAAACACTTCGTAACCTACATGTATTTTATATAAACACACTAGTTTTTGAGACCACAATCACAGTTCATTTAACGTAAGCCCTATTTGGGTGGGATTAGTTTTAGTTGGGGAGGTGGAGTAAAGCCATTTATATCAGAGCTTCTATCCAAATGCACCATTTCAGTCACTTTTCCTCACTGCACATATAAAATCCTGTAAAAATAACCGCAGGTTATTATTTTAGTCCCACGAGAATCAAAATATGGGTAAATATTCCCTCTTATCTTTGAGAAAAGGAGGGTTTAGCCGAATTTCTCAATACTGAGATGGTCGAGGAGGCATTTCGTTTTAATCATGGAAGATACAGATACTTGGGTCAAGATCAAGTCTGTGACAAATGTTCTTACCTACTCTGGACGCTGCAAAAACGTGGAGGAAAAGGCAGCGTGGGTGCGCGCAGGCTGGTTTATAGACGCTAATGTAAGCGGGTTATAAGATTGGTTATCATCCTCTAATACTTTAGTAGTAAAGCCACATATTACTCAGTTTTCGGGAGAAGGTGGGTGTGTAAATCAAGCAACCACTTAACAATAAACTTAACAGACGTACTGTAGTAAAATTACATTCCTCCTCCTCCTCAGATAAAACTAATCCTGGATGAAAAGGGCTTTAGTTTGCACTCGTGGACTGATCATTGAGTGGTGCAAAGTGACACTGCAATGAAACGAACACTGAAAGAGTGACCCCCACCTGAGCGACATCCACACCATTCCCACAGCATCCAAATCTGGCCCCCCACAGTGGCTCTCCATGTCTCACAAACATGCATACACCCTTTTTTTTTTTACAATGTAAGGCAGTGAGGTCATACATATGTCCTATATGTAATGTATACATAATGTATTAATATTATATAATGTAATATTATTATGTTCAACCAGTTTTCCTTTGTTTAAAAACACACAAAAACACTTTCACACACATGCCCTCGGAGCCTAAACCCTTGTGGGGGTCTCTGAAGAGCCACCATCAGGTCAGATGTAGGTCAGTACAGTAATCCACAGTAGGGCTGCCTCTGTAGCTGTGATGCGTTGTAACTCAGGCTGCAGTACATATGAGTCTCCAGAGGCTGTAGGCAGATGAAGTGTGTCCATAGATAGCAAGTCACAGGCTTGCTTCTGCTCTGTATTGTAGCATACCAGCTGTTTTCACACCTTCCCCCGGGCTGCAAATGAAGCAGTATAAAGATGGAACACAATGCTTCTGCGAAGAACTGTTTAGTTGCATGACTTACAGAATGTCTTGAAAATGTACCATCATATCTACAAACTTACAAATGGTTTCTTTACTGGAACCATGTCATTTGATCAAATCTGTCCTCACGGTCCATGTGACATCATACTGTGTAGGAACCACCTTTTTGAGGTCCGTATTGGGGACTGTGAAGACAGGATGCCAAGCTCAAACCCCTTTATAACTTTTTCAGATTTAGAAACTTATCCATGCTTTTATTGCTTCACGTCTGGACTGTTGTCGTTCTCTTTCTCGGTATCACTCGTAAAACTCTGTCACGCGTGCAGTTGGTCCAGGATGTGTCTGCTAGGCCCCTAACTGGGACAAAGAAGAGGGAACACATCTCGCCTGTATTGCCTTCCCTTCATTGGTTAGCAGTCAAAAACATAATTGATTTTAAGATCCTACTGTTTCGAAAGCACTTAAAGAAAATCAGGAATAAACTGTCTAAACGAAGTGGAGCATCAGAATTCCGTACATAGGCTCTTAATAGTGTACCAAAACACTTCCACACCTTGGTTTATATGTGACTCTGGAGTTTTCTCACTACCTACTGGGATTTGAAGGCAATAAACAACATGGGTGGTCTCACAGTTTTTACGGACAGAGGAATAAATGACCGTGATAATGGGTTATATATAGCACAGAGCTGGAATTGTTTGGGAAATGGTCAGCTGTATGGAAAAGTGCACAGAATTCCTTGCTCCTGTGTCATATTACCAATCGTGAATTTTCATGTTATGAATTGTTTGCTCATTACATCTGAAACAGCAAAAATCTGTAACCATCTGTTTGGGTTTGCTGAAATTGCTGAACGAAACCAAAAGCGCAATAAACCCTTCTTGGCCGTTTAGAGAAACGATTCCCTTAAGGCAGTTTGTCCTCCGTGTGCGTCACAATCTACTACAATTATAGGTTTTCGTGCCACAAGTCGGTAGAATCACGCATCACCTCACCTGCCTTTTCCAATTGTCTTCTTAGGCAATCCCAGGGTGCCCAGGTCATGGTGGAGAGTGATACCTAGGCAAGGACAGGCTGGCATTCACAGCCTAAGCCTATTAACAAGCCACTTCAGGCTGCTGCCAAATGGGCCCAGACCTTAGCAGCCTCTGCTCTGATTAGAGAAACTGTCTGTGTGCTTCCTGTGATAGCTGTCTTATTTTTTTACTTTTTTGCAAAAAGAAAGCTGTGCAACCAGAATTAACATCATTCCCCCTGCTGGGTCTCCCTGCCTTGCAGAACACATCAAATAACACGGCTCATCTGACAGCTTTATGGCTTTATTAGAGCATTGGTGGAGGGGGAACACGGGCCTGTTTCTATAGGTCCTGGCTGTTGTGTTTGCTTTACTGAAGGTAGAGTGGGAAGTGCCGCATGATGTTGGCTGAAATGATAATCATAATTATTTATCACAATTATTACAGGAAAATTGCACAGACTTGCACTGTGATATGGTGTTAGCAGTGTGTTTCTGTGACATTTCTGTGAGTATGGTTTGTGTTTGAGGAGTAGTTTGAGTGAGGGCTGGGGCAATATCTAAATATTTATATCTATAACAGGATATAAACTGAGCAGGATATACGCTGAGGGATATATAGATATTTATATCGGAATATAAACAGAGTGGGATACGGGCTGAGCGATATATCGATGTTTATATCTATATCGGGATATAAACAGAGCTGAGGCGATATTATTTATATTGAGTCAAAGTTTATAAATGAGTCTTGCGGGAAAGCTTTTTCTGTTCCCTTTGCTCCACCCACTGCTCTCAGCTCATCCCCTACTCTGCTCCCCTCCACCTCCAGTCACGCTCATACGTACACACTATGGAGGGGCCATAAGACTTAGTGGACTTGTATACACGTGTGAAGACACTTCAGGCGTGGTGCTGCCTGTGGGACTGCATGAAGGGTTCCTTTTCTCATTTCACGTCTTTGATTTTCCACCTGCATGGTGGAAAACTGTCCTCTTCGGAGAACAGGTGTTCCTGCACAGTGAAATCAGTGTTGTTCAACACTCGAGTGTTTGTATTCAAGGAAAATAATGAAAAGCAATAAACAGATGAACCTAGGCCCGACAAGGAGAGAGAAAAACGAGAGCTTAAAGAGAAGTGACTTTCAAAATTGTGCAATCAATCCACCATTTAATTGGGTTTGTTCTGTGTGAAAGCAAATCAGCGATAATTAGCCCCTCACCTAAACAAGCCCAGTATCAGTCCTGTATATGCCCAAAGGGTTCCATGAGCGGTGGTTCTATATAGAACAATTGCCCCTAAAGATCACGAACAGGCTAAATGAGCTAATTGGCACCAAAACTTAATGTTCTCAACATTGCAGTCGATTCCCTCGGCCATCCTGTAGCTCCAACACCGGAGCATTTCCCCGACACAAATCCGAGGCGACTCTAAAGGACCGGAGGTCGCCCCCAAAGATATGTGGTATTTGTGTTCATTATTTTAAGGTGTGACCCGTCTCTGCTGGAGAAAGTCAGACATAGTCTTGGGGCCAGAAGTTGCCAGGCAGTAATAATCACTTGCCAAAGGGACAGAAACTTAAAATGGATCCTGTAATGGATCTGGAAATAGTTCAGGCCGGAGGAGAGAGCGGACGCCTAGCTGTCTTTGCTAATGAAAAAATATGTAAATGGGTTGCATCTATCTAGGAACAGGCCATTTAATCCCTTCCCAGTTGATTAGCCCACCTTTGAATGTCTGTTTACAAGCACACACACGCACACACGCACACACACACACACACATTTTAAACATGATTTAAGCATGAAAAACTCGTTTCTTGCCCAATAGTAAGATATAGGGACTTAATGTGAGTCTATTTCTTTCATCCATGTGCTTTGGTAAGATTGCTTGTAATCAGAGACTCAAACGAATGCACTTCTTCTAAGCGGACTTGGCTTTTTATGGCTTAGTTCAAGTAAAAAGTGAATTTCTGTCTCTGTACTCATTAATCCCAACGCAGTTCAAAGTTTTCTTGAATGTTTTCACTCCCTGTCGTTCGGAATCTCAGTTAAAATGGATGAACTTCCTGCATAGAAACATAAAAACTGAATTTGGGAAAAAGTGGCCCTTTTTAACAAACACCATACCAAGTTACCTTATGCGAGGTGCAGTGTGGAAGATCTGAGCCAGTTAAAAGGACTGGGTCTCAGGGCTGATGTCTGATTAAGTTTATTGGAGCATGATGAAGTCTCAGGATTAGAGCTGGGACCAGATGAAGAACCTTATCAATCATGATGACAGTGACCAAAAAGATCACGTTTCAGGTTTATTTTGTTATACATCTCAGCTCCGTAACTCATTCCAGAGGTATTGGTTGGAGTACCACCATTCCAGAAAAAACACAATTCCACTGCTCCACAGCTCGATGC
Organism: Acestrorhynchus altus; assembly: GCA_034509495.1. NCBI lineage: Eukaryota > Metazoa > Chordata > Actinopteri > Characiformes > Acestrorhynchidae > Acestrorhynchus > Acestrorhynchus altus. The sequence goes on along the minus strand of CM067502.1, from coordinate 5,699,198 downwards.
TGGACGATGGGTTTATGTTTGTCAGCTCCAAAGAGTCCTACAGGTACTAGACAAGCTGTGTGTGCATTTGCTTATGTGTCAGAAATTGGCTCAGCGGTCCAGTGTGCTACCAGTATGATTCGAGAATCCTGGGTCATGCTGCTTGCCATTGGCAGCCAGAGTCGGAGAGAGTGACATTGGCCATGCTCTCTCTGGGTGGCGCGCTCTCCTCACGTCACACCCTGTGCAACTGCTGGCATTGCTGTGTCCGTCATCCATTGTGTCGGGGCTGGGGACCCGGCATGTTCTTCCAAGTGCATTGGCTGCACGGCAATGACACAGAATCATGGCGAGAAAGCCGAAAAGAGGCAGGGGTTGTGCTCGTATGTGACGGGTGGAGTCGGGGACTTGGCACTTCTAAACTTTTTATGTATTTATGTATGTATTGTTTGGAGAGTGCATGGTCTGCGTCCATAAGCCGGTCAGCTCTGCCGGCATATTTACTGAAGCCATATATAGTGACTTCTCGATCAGCAGAATCAGGGAGAGCAGACAGGAAAGGAGGGTTCAGCAAAGTATTCAGATGCAGAAAGGAAATCATAAAACCAACCGTGTGACACGGTCCTCGAGGACTGGAACTTGAAGAACACTGTGTTAGGAAACAAGCATCATACTTAACTATAGACCATACATCACTGTAGACCCTCACTAAACTACTCAGCAGCACGGAAACGTTCTATACCATCAGTCATTAACTATTCATTTTTAAGATTTCATAAAGGTTTAATGGAAAGCTTCTCCTCAGAGGGCCTTTAAGTGACCGTGGTTGGATGTTCAGTAAGAGAAAGCCAGTAAAGTACACGAGCAGCTGTGTGTAATGAAACGAAAGAGTACTCGCTGTCCATCAGCGCGATGCACTGCTGGATGGGAACCGTAAGGAAAGCACACCCAGTGCCTTTCACCGAGGTGCTCTGCTAATCAGCAGGTTTGCTACACTAATTACTGCTAAAGTCATTCTGTGGTCACGCTCGGTAATGAAAGTGCTACTGTGAATTGACTGGAGCTCTTTGTTTTTCCCATTTTAAATCAATGAGGCTACAGAAAAGCATAAAGGATTGGGGGAGAACAAGCTTTTATTCCAGAATCAACAATAGTGTTAGTATTATTATCGTATATTACTCATACAATACGATATATGATGTGAAAAATTCTATGTAAAAAAAAAATTGTCATCTAAGTCTTATTCCCCCTTCGTGGTGTGTATGTGAGCAAAATTGGGGGAGGAGGGGAGCACAGTACAGGAGATGCTGAGAGCAGAAAAGGTTTTTTACAAGATTGAAACAGAAAGTTGTTTAAAAACTCAAAAAATTCATATAAACAATATTGTCTGTTTATATCCCGATAAAGATATAAATATCGATATATCGCTCAGCCCGAATCCCGCTCTGTTTCTATGCCGATATAGAAAGAAATATCGATATATCGCTCAGCCTGTATCCCACTCTGTATATCCCGATATAGATATAAATATCGATATCGCTCAGCCTGTATCCCACTCTGTATATCCCGATATAGATATAAATATCGATATATCGCTCATCCTGTATCCCGCACTGTATATCCCGATATAGATATAAATATCGATATATTGCTCAGCCCGTATCCCGCTCTGTATTTCCCGATATAGATATAAATATCGATATATTGCTCAGCCTGTATCTCGCTCTGTTTATATCCTGAAATAGATATAAATATATAAATATATAGGGCGTTGTTAGAGTCGTTGGTTCGGGTTGCTCTTGATTGACGAAGTGTGTGCTGTTATCACGGTGTGATTCAAAGAGCTCTCTGAGGCCTTCAGAAAGAAAGGTGTAGATAGATGCATATGAGTCTGGCAAGGGATTTGGATGAGCCAACTGTGAAGCGTGGTGGTGGAAGTGTCATGGTTTGTGGCTGCTTTGCTGCTGCAGTGCCAGGAGAGTTCTCAATCATAGAAAACTCTATGAAATATTATTGTAACAGTATTTGATGTAAATATATTTGATTTTTGGATTTTAATAAACTGTCCAGCTCAAGCCTGGCTGGTTGACTGTAGTGCTTTCTTCTGCTCTGCTCTGCTCTACTCACTACGCAGCGTTCATGTGCAGGGGAGAGCCCTGTGAGGCATGCTGTTAAGAGCCAGGTTAGCCTGGCGCAGTTGGCAGGTTTATGCCTTTTCACTGCGCTCTGGCTGCTCTCTCTCTCTGTTTCTATCAGGTGTCTTGTTATTTTCGAACACTAGCTATTTTTCGAGATGGAACCCTGGTCCATTGACTTTTATTTGACTGGCTGAGGCAGTGTGCCTCAGGGATTGATGCTCTTTTATCTCAGGATGAAGCCATTTGTATGATGCTAATCTTGTTTTCTTCTTTCATTGAAGGAAGATGAGAGGTTTCTGACCTTTACCCCATTGATCCATCATGTTGGTGTTGTCCGGGAAAGGCAGGGTATTACATTTTTTTAAGATTAAGATTTTTAGGCATTAAATCATTTTAGATATTGTCAGCAACAGTCTGCTGAGTTTTACAAGATGCATATATATAATCTTTTTCATTAACAGGGTTAAAATGCTCTAGACTCGACTCGGTACCAGTACTGTTCTCAAATGTGTACGGAGGTGAGGTTGGAGCCAGATTATGAACCGTTTGTCGAATGTTTTCTATTTTGACATTAAAGAATGTCATAAAGTCATTACAGGAGACGTCAGGTGGAATGTTTGAACCTGTGTTGTGGTTGCTGGTTATTTTTGAAAAGGTATTAAACGGGTATCTAGGCTTGTCCTTATTTTTATCTCTTAAAGATACAATATATAATGATTTTACTTTAAATAAGACGTGTTTATAATCTAGGATAGTAAATTTCCAGGCATCTCTAAAAAATTCTAATTTTGTTAGCCACCGTTCACGTTCATAACTGCGTGCGGTCTGATTCAGCGTGCGGGTTTGGTCATTGCTGCTCCTGCAGTGTATGTGGGTGTAAAATATTTTAGTTATTGATATATATTTTGTTGCTTTAAGGCTAATGTAATGTACAAATGTACGAAAAGTCACGCGGTCTTCAAGGTGGCTACTGCTGCTGTTTGTACATCTGTGGTGTATTTTGTGCAGAAGTGGGAATTTCAGGTCCAGCCTGCCTGGGTGGCCCTGTTTTACATTTACATTTATGGAATTTAGCAGAATTTAGTTCCTTATGCTGAGCGACTTAGAAAAGTGCTTTTCTGTTCACTCAGGGGAAGTTCATTCCACCATTTTGGTGCCTGAACAGAAAAGAGTCTGGATGCATGTTTTCCTTGCGTTCTGAGGGACGGTGGGTCAAGCCGAGATGTATTTGAAGCTCGAAGGGCTCTTGGTACAACTCGAGTTTTGACCATTGCCATCATGTATGGAGGGGCTGGTCCATTTTTGGCTTTGTAGGTCAGCATGAAGGGAACGCAGCAGAGGAGTTACGTGACTGAGTTTAGGAACATTGAAGACGAGCCGCGCTGCTGCATTCTGGACAAGTTGCAATGGTCTGTTGGTCTGCATAGGAAGGCCAGCCAGTAGGGAGTTGCAGTTGTGGCTCAGCCATTATTAGCAAAATGAACTCAAGGTGGAATAAGGGCTGTTATTATTCTACAAATGACCAAACCGAATATGAACGTGGTGGGTAATCTAGGTCCAGCAAATCAAAATCCAGGATTTAGTTTTGACAGCCTGGGTGACTCTAGACCAAACCTAATATGAAAGTGATGGACTATTACTTAGCAAGGAGTATTTTGTGGGCCAGATTTTGACCTGAAATACCCACCTCTGGTTTATAATCATAGTGTCAGATACCGCATAAGCCAGTCTGTTAGAGGTTGCTTGTTAAAAAGGTTTGTGATGAGCGATATAGCTGAAAACTGAAAGTGTAGAACCGATAAAGCCAATTTCCCACACAAAACATGTAGCATATTGACGACACTTTGGGGTAAGGGGCAAAATGTGTAAGTTTGATTTGTCACTGAGGTATTTCCTGAGCCAGAGTGAGTCAGAAGCTGTGGAACGAATGCTGCCTGTGGCGCAGTGATGAAGTACCTTATATCAATAAGAACAGAGTGTCGCCTTCAAATCTCATCTACACCAGTATAATAAGATTAAATGTCAGAGTGGTAATATTCTTGGCCTTTATTCAGGGTTCTGGCATTTGCACACCTGAATAAGGCATAGCCATAACCTGTGATGAAAATATCACAAAGTTCCAACTTTAGGATGTAGAGGAGCGTTTAAGTCCAGGAATAACTATATAAAATGTTTCTGCTGGACCGCTGGGTCTTTAGGTAGCCGACCAGCATGCTCGTGTGGAGCTCACATGTGGAACATGGACTACGTGTGCTCCAGATGGGCTTGGGCTCTGCGGAATTTGCATATGTGTTGTTAGTAGTACCCAATTGGGTATCCCCCTAATAATTTTATGGAACTGCAGTTACTCAACCTTATTAGGACTCTATCCTGTCACACATGATGCTGAAAACGTGAAACACGAAGGAATAGTCTTAGACCCTGTTCTTGAGGGTTTATTTTCTCATCACCATTAAAAATCCCACTTTGACTCTAATATTACACTAGATTTTGGAACATTGCTGTGAGAATGTGATTATATTCAGCCCCATAAGAGCATCAAGGGAAATACTGTTGGATTATTAGCTCTGTCCCTCTAGAGAACACAGTTCCATTGCCCCACAGACCAGTGCTTGGGGGTTTCATACCCCTCTAGCCTACACTTGACACTGGGTGACCTTAGGTTCATTCTCCTTCATTCTTTCTCCTCTCCTTCATTCCTCCTGTCTCAGGACTGTGGGAGATCTTTTAGTCTCTGTGCTGCAGGTTCTCAGCTGTGGTGTGGTGCGGGCGAGTCAGGCAGGGTTAAAGAGTGGGTGAGCATTCGGGCTATTTTCAGACGTGCAATAATGTCAGATTAACATTTTCTCGGCTTCCAAGCCTTCTGTTCCGTATCTTCAAAAGACGGCCGTGCATATCATGGAGAAGGGCTCTGTAATGATCGCAGGAGGCCTCGCGCTGTTAAAGGCCGGGAATCTTGTTAAAGCCTTCACTCCCAGTTACACTTTAATTAGATATATAGTGGTTTTCTCACCTGTGGTTTCTTGCGTTTTAACACTTTTCAGGCCGTTTTTGTTTTTCGCAGGAACACAAATGTGTTTAGTTCATTATTAACTGGCAGGCAGCATCAGAGCTGTCCTTCTGCAGCAAGATGAGAAAGTGTTGTGTCTCATGTGTTGCTGACATTGGAGTGAAGAATGATAAGCAGAGATATTTTATGCATTGTTAGATTCCGAGGTTACAACAAATGGCTATTTCTGTCATTTGTTAATCTTTTGCTACTGTTGCTCAGTTAAGCAGTTGTGTGTTTGTGTATATATATAATTTTAATTTATTCATATTTGATATTAATTACATTTAAAGTGAATTATTTTTCAAGCTTCATTTTTATTTTGATACAGATCAAGACAAACTGTAAATATTATAATAATGTGCATAATTGGATTTCTGATTTTCATGAGCTGTAAGCCATCCTGATCAACAGAAAAAGGGCATGATATATAATGTGTGTGTGTGTGTGTGTTTGTTTTTCTAGAAAAACAGTCTAAAATGCTTACTAATTACTAAACTTACTAATAATTACATTTTTATAAAAATGCCAGACTGATCCTTAGTTTCAGGGGGAAAATTCCTCTCTTAGCTAATTCAACAAACCAGAAATGGCCCATATTTCTTGTCCTTGGCATGGCATCAGACTTTGGCTGTCTATAGCAAAAAGCATGACCCAGGATGTGAACCTGAAAATTTTAAATAACATTCTGCTTCAGTCTTGCGGAAACATTAGTTCTGCTGCCTAACTCTGCTCCACCCCCTGCTCTCAGCTTCTCCTCTACTCTGCTCCCCTCTGCCCCAATTTACACTCTCATATACACATTATGGAGGGGACATTATGGGGTGTGACTGACATGGATCCCTATTCATGTTGTATTGCACTTATGATTGTCAGACATTTTCCTCCGAGTGTCCGAATCCTAAAGTGGAATTCGAGTGTGATTTAACACTATAATCTCCCACAATGCACTAGTAATATAATACACATCATAGCTCAGTATATGAGCTGAATATGGACCAGAATTCAACTGTGAGTCTCAAAACTAAGCAGCACAGTGGAACGAATGGAGTTGACGAGTTTTGCTCATATAGCTGCTAGATAAGCCAGTGAAAGGTTTAAATATAGTAAAAATGATGGAAGAGGGATTTGATGGGGTGTCCTAATTTTTTCACGTCATATATGTATTCAACTAAAAATGTCACCCAGCACTATTGCACAGTTCTTATTTTCATGCCATATCTATCCGAGGCAGTTTCCCATTGGAGCTATAAGGTTCTGTCTGCATTCTGAGCAGTTTTGAGATATTGAGCCTTGAAGTCTTTATAGAGACACTGACACGTGGAGAAATAACATTTCTGTTTTCTAGGTAAGGAGTCTAAAATTCAGACAACTTACACACCTCACATAATGTTAAAATGTCAGAACAAGAATATGGAAATAATTGTCAAATAGAACCTTAATATCATCTCGTTAGATCATTGACAGTTGTGACTTAAAGTTTGTAGGGCCCTATGAAAAGCTTTTTTCTCCCAAATTCTATTTTATTTTTTCTCTTTTTTTGGATTTCTTTTCTCCCATTCAGATTTTTAGGATTTGTTTTATGTTAATCTTCAAATTGTGGTCATCATAATTAAATTAAATTAAATTGGATTAAAATTCCTGTATGTTTTTAATATCAATCAATCATTCAGAGTTTATTTATATTATACAGTGTTTTTTTTTTTTTTACAAAATGACAGTGGCAAGGAAAAAGTCAAATATGGGTGTGTGTGTGTGTGTGTGTGTGTGTGTGTGTGTGTGTGTGTGTGTGTGTGTGTGTGTGTGTGTGTGTGTGTGACAGAACAGTAAAATATTGCAAGTTCAGTCCAATATCATGCATCCTTATACTGGACATTTTTTTGCACCAATCACAGCACTGCCGTCACGTGCTGCAGTGTATCTGAAATCTGTCAGAATGACCCCGTATATCATATGACCGTTATAAAGTGCTTTTGCTTGTAACCCTCTGACATTGCAGTTATATCGCTCCCTTGAAGCTATAAGGTTCTATCTGCATTCTGAGCCGAGCTGTACGTGATGCTCGAAGGGCTCTTGGTACAGACCATTGCCATAAAATAGGGAGGGGCGGGTCCATTTTTGGCTTCGTAGGCCAGCTTTTAAGGTTTTGAATCTGAAGCCAGTGAAGGGAACACAGCAGAGGAGATACATGACTGAACTTGGGACCTTTGAAGGTGAGCCATGCCGTTGCATTCTGGATCAGTTGAAGGGCCTGATGGTCCACATAGGAAGGCCAGCTAGAGTTGCAGTAAAGTCTTGAAATGATGATACTGAATGAGCACCTAAATGGCCTCTCTAGGAAGAAAAGGTTTCTCTGGATGTTGTAAAGGAGAAATCTGCATGACTGAGTCAAGTTTGAGAAAGATAACTGGGCATCCACGATTACACCAAGTCCTTTTGCTTCTTCCACATGAAGTGGCCAATGAGTTCTGAAATGAAATGGCAATGTGCTTCATTACTGAATATTATACCTGGGGAATAAGGGGTTATGATGGCTTATCTACATAAATTAATAGCATGAAAAGAATAATGACATCATACAGAGCAACTGTAGGCACACATTCATTAGGAACAGATATCCCACTTGGTATCCAATACCGATGCCTCTTATCTGATCAGTGCCACCACACAGATATATAAGACTACTAGCCTCTCCAGCACTGCCCTCCCCACACCACCTCTCTTTCTCTTACAGGCTCCAGACATCTGCAGTCCTGTAGTGGCAGCGAATCGAAGAACTGCGCTTATAAAGTATTTGCGCTCTTGCTACTCTTTTCCTCCTCGTCAGAGTGGTTTATGAAGGCGAGGGCACCCTGTGAGCAGTAATTAGCGAGCATAGTATCACACACCGCTGTGAGGGTGACACGCAGAGTCAGCTTAGCTGGAAACCTGTCCACATTAAGACCTCAGCACCACTTTGATTCCAGCACTTTAATTATATCCGCGTGTATTGATGGTAAGGTTTTCGAGAGAGGCGTCTCAGTCGTTTAAAAGTGAGAAATAATTATGTTTGTTTTTGCCTGTCACAGCAAGTCTTGCCTCTATGGGAGATGAAAAGTATAGTTTTTTTATATTCCTATTACAGTTGCACTGAATCTGAAACTTGGCCAGGATCAGCTTCTTTAAAACTGTGAACTAAAAGCTCCCCTGAAACTTATCTGGGACAGAGCGTAATTGGCAGGAAACACAATTTTATCCAACAGTGCAAAATGCTGTGCAAACGATCCAGTGATGCATATAGTCAACTTCTGTACCAGTTCTGTATCTGTGGGCCAGTTTTGGGCATCGCTAAATAGAATTGCAGTGTGAGCTGCATGAACGTGCCAGTCCTGAATTTTGCCCGCCCCCCCAATCCATGTTCTTTGATGATGTGAATCAGTTGATGCATTCTTGACAAAACAGCAAGACAGCAAGAACATAATTCATCAGTGTTGTATACAGCAATAAAATAGAATAGAATAGAATAGAACTTTATTGATCCCTTGGGAGGGTTCCTTCAGGGAAATTACGGAAAGGGCTAAAAACTAGGGAGCTACTGCTGGAGGCAGCCGTCTTGCACAGCGCCACTATAGTACCTAGAGTAAAACATGGTAGCTCACAGAAAGCACTGGTCTGTTATACATGCAAACATTTTGTTTGTTTTTGTTTGTGAGTCAACATGGACTTAACCAGTCCAATTCCATTCAGCCGGTTGAATATTTATTATGGGACCTATAGAAATGAGCTCAAATGAACAGCAGCTCTGGATATTTGCGTGCATGCAAACTTGCCAGAAAACCCCTACAAAAATTAATTATACATATTATCAAACTTGTAAGGGCTCAGAGCCTCACACTTTGTTCTAGCATTAAAAAAGTAAATTGCTGGCACGGCTGGCGTGCTTATCCAAGGAGTTAACTTAGGAGTAAGGAAGCTGATTAACTCGCCCACCATAAATCCCTGATGTAAAGATAATGACACAGTCTCCTGACAGACTGAGTACCATGCTGCCTTCTCTGTGAGTTTATTTCTGGCCTGTAGGGAAAAATAATGTTTAAAGGTTTGTTCTAAGACAGCACTAAATTTAGCCTTTCCTCCTAAACATCTCTGCAGGAAACGGATTGAAATAATGCAACAACTGGAGCAATGGGCTTTGGGCCAAAGAAATGTTTTGCATGTGTGATGATTTAAGCCATCAGAGATGGCTTTTGCCATCACTTTTGCCTCGTAACTCCAGTGCAAAGCTAAAGAAGCAATCTTCACACACCATTTATGGGTCAACTTCCAAAAAAGAGGGATAAAATGGATCGTTGGCTGGACTGTCTCACCTGATCCACTTGAAGACATCACGTCCTGAGTAAAGCACAGTGCAGAACAGACAGGAGGATGGGAGATGGGCCATGCGTCCAGATGGCCGAGGAGGGAAAACCAGCGTAGTCTGACTGCTCTTACACTTACAAGGTGATTGTGGTGCCAGTACACAATCTTTAGGAAAGACCCTCTTGAATGTTTTATCCATTTAAACTGTTGAATTGTTCCATGATTTAAGACGTATTATTCGTTATGTTTGACTAATGATATGGGCGGCATGGTGACTTAGTTTCAGCACCCTACATGGGTAGAGTTTTCACATTCTTCCGTGTCTGCCGTGAACGCCCATGTTCGCCCAAGATTCCAATAACATGGAAATCTGGTGAATTGGCTACTCTAAATTGTCCGTGTGTGTGTGAATGTGTGTGTGAGAGAGAGTGAGTGAGTAAATGTATGCTTGTATGCTCATATATAAACCACCCTAGTACTCAATGCAGTCCTCCAGGTGAAGACTCATTTCCATTAAAGAATATGCTGTGCACGATTGGCCGATTGTGAAGTGTCCTTGACTGAATAGCCAGCTGAGGTGAGCAAACGGGTGACATTCTTTTATTAGCAAAGCAATGCAACCTCGTCTCGAGTAATTGGCACAAATGTGACTAAAACACCGAACACCAGAAATCGCATACGTACAAATTCCTGATGCAACCCAGTCATGCAGAAATGAAACACTTTGATCTAAGCCTTTTTCTAAGCCAAACTTAATTGTATCTGAACTATGAACACAATCTTTTCAACTTGTGGTTATTGGTCACCTTAATGTCATATTGACGTAAACTGAAGCTATGCAACCCTAACCCTAAACATAACCTCGGTGTAGAATGTGAAACTCTTACAGTGGAGCTTCCATTTATTCATTCCTTTTCTAATTTCTTTTGTAATGGAAAAGCAGCAGCTGCTGCCACTGTGTTATTGGTTCTTTTCATACATTTGGTGCTGGTTTCTGTGCATTTGGCAAAATGGCTTCAGTGGAATGTTGCATTTTTGTATTAAATGTATTTTTGGAGATCTTGTTGAGCCGCGCTGCTCCATTGTCAGCAGTAACATCACTGAGTGAGCCGAAAGCCCAACCAAGAACATGGGACTTTTGGGATGAGAAATTTTAAGCAGTTGACAAGGGCTTTTTAAAGTTGTTGCAGTGACTGTGATGGTCCTCGCTGCCAAAGTGATCCACCTACAATTCTAGCATTATAGATGACTGGCTAGTGTTACCTACTGGTAAACGTACAGTGCCTAATGGCAACATGGGGACCTAAAGGCTAGTGCCTACACTGCTACTGAAATGGGTGACTAGTCTCTATAAGTCTTGGACTTTTGTAGTTCATTCAGTACATTGTCTTTTTTGTGCTACTCTCACATTAGCTTCAGATTCACACAGCTCCAGTGAGATGCAGATCTGATGCTGTGTGGAGTTTGTGAGTCTATGAATAGAATAACGAGAATAACTGAAGCAATGCGCTGGGGCTTGCTTAATTGAGCTTCAGATTTTGAGTAATCGTTACGGAGTGAGTCAGAAACTGACTGCGGCGCTCTCGGGCTAGAAAGGTTAAGTCATCATCAGCAATGACATTACCTTCATCCTACAGACTTCCTTTACTGAGTTATTTCAAAGCAATAACATTTTCTTCCATGTACAGTAAAATAATGGGCTTGCAGTGAATAAGAACAGACATTTGCTTTATGCTTCTGTGCCTCTATGGGTGCATATCAGATAATAATGAAAGATTCAGTGAAAGCGGAAGATTATAAAGGGCCCATATCGTGGCAAAACACATTTTCTTTACAGTTCATTCACTTTTATTTAAAAAAAAAAAAGCAAAGACTGAGGAGCAAATGATTGACAGCGCCCTGTACACTTCTTTAACCATTGCCAAGAATAGTTGCAGCCAGAAGGAAGTGTGGGATTCCAGTGCTATTTGGAAGGAAGATGGAGGTTACCATGAACAATAAAGGATTAAAAATATGGAAAATATTAAGTTACACAGAAGTAGTCTTTTCAGGAATGGCACTGGGTATAATGCAACATGCCAGATCTTTGGGAATGGAGTTGTAGAGGTTCCTAATGGTGTCCTGTGATAATGCATCCCATGCAGCATGAATATTCGTGAGTAGGTCTGGCAGTGTGACTAGCAATGGCATAGTATCTGTGTCTTACTGCTGCTGTAAGTAAGCAGTATGTAAGTAACTAGTATGTGGATGAGTGTTGTCGTGATGCACAGCGCACCAGTGTTGTTGAGAGAGGTAGGGTCACTGGTTGAAGGAACTCATTAACATAACATTGTCAACGTGCCTGTAATGAAGACCAAAGGTGATCTAGCGTTGTACAAAATTGCACCCCACACCATGATGCCAGGCTTTCTGGCCAGGCTTTTCTGTTGATCTTGGCACTGACCACGGTGCCTCCACACATGGATTCATCGGGCATCTTCATCCAAGACACAAGCAGGATTTATCACTGAAGATTACCTACTGCCATTCTGAGTGACTAAGAGAGGGGTTAAGAGGTGTTCTGTTCAATTCTACGGGATAAAAAGAGGCATGAAATTCATAAAAATGAATAATGGCCACACAAATGTCAGAAGTGGACCTTGGGAGAAAAGGAGATTCACAGAAAATGTGGGATATCGCCGTTTTTAAAGGTTTTCTGATCTACACTACAGCCCTGACATCTCGGCATTAGAAACCTGCCTGTGCTAATTAACATCCTAGGTCCATAATGATATCCCTTATAGATGTCTTCGCCCACAGCTTAAGCTGTGGGCTACTAATGAGACTGGCATGTGCGGAGATAAATGACCTCAGCTTCAGTCTCGGTTAGAATGACCTACTTTGTCAGATCTTTCCATGCCAAAAGAGGGACTGTCTTTCTGGATCTGTGTTGGCATGTGCAAGAAAAATGAGCTTCGCCATTGCACATTCATCATCGTGCCCAGCGAGTAATGCCGGTGTTAAATACCCTTTAATGTGGGGCCTGCGAGAGGCTTCATTTTTAATCTCTTAAAACCTGCTTCAGGCTTCTGCCTGTTTCACACCTGGTATTAATCTTTATCAAGGGTGTAACAATATGCACCTTTTCAGGTCCAGTCCATTTTTTTGTTCTGTGGATAAAAATGGGATTTATTCGAGAGTGAGTCCATACACTGGTATTCCAGTGCCCAGCAATAAACTGGACACTGTTAATTCAAGTCAAACTTAAGTTAAAATGTACACGTCAGGGCCAGATGTTTCAGTTACTGTCGGATGAGTTCGATTTATATTTAACATGATTACATTAGTTGCCATAGAAGCTTAGTCTTTATTCCAGTGTCATTCTCAAAACTTGCACTACAACTAGCCACAAGGCTGATGTAGCTTTTGCTAATTCATCTGTTAGCATCATGCAGTCTGCATTTTAAACACACACAAAATACTGCCCAGCCAATCACAGCGCTTGCTTTGAGCACATGCCTAATACTGCCCAGCCAATTACAGTGCTCACTTTCAGCACATGGCTAATACTGCCCAATCACAGTGCTCGCTTTCAGCACATACCTAATACTGCCCAATCACATCGCTCGGTTTCAGTACATGCCTAATACTGCCCACCCAATCACAGCTCTCGCTTTCAGCACATACCTAATACTGCCCAATCACAGTGCTCGCTTTGAGCACACGCCTAATACTGCCCACCCAATCACATTGCTCACTTTCAGCACATACCTAATACTGCCCAATCACAGTGCTCGCTTTCAGCACATGCCTAATACTGCCCACCCAATCGCAGTGCTCGCTTTCAGCACATTCAGGAGGTAGAATACACAAGAACACATTTTGAGTCTGTGCCTCTCACAGTACTTGGTTCTCGGACTGACAATCAGGGCTAAAAGCCGGGTAAATATCACAAAGCGAAAAGTGAAAGAAGTCAAAAATATAGTCCATCTGAAAAAAAAAATAGTCTTCTGAATATAATGTGATGCAAAATGAATCCTAGAAAAAGACAGCAAAGTTAAAAGTGAACTGAGTATGTCCTGCTGTGTTCAGAAGCGGCAGGGCAGGGAAATGATGATCTTCATTTCATCACCATGGACAGAGCGTCAGTTCTTTAACACTCTTAGGTGATTAAGTGCTTTCGGACATGCTTTCTTTTTCCTTTACAGAGAGAAGAACACTTTTAAGTTCTTCCATTTTCCTTCATCTCTCAGGGGTTTGAGTGCTGCTAGGAACAGACGGAAGCTCCACTTGTTGCTACGACTAAAGGTTGACGTAGTGGAACAAATATGCTGTCAGTCAAGTCTCCTGGAGTTGAATCAAATTGTTTTCAACTGAATGGAGATATTAATTCATTTTTTTTAAATCAATTAGCCATTAAATTGACCTTTGTGGGAAATGTCTGCTTTTTGAAGGAGTTCAGGAGAAGCTTCAAAGGATTTTCATTTTATCTTCTTTATTTTTTCCTTTAAAAGAACTGAAGGCTGGGAATTTTGACCTCTTCAGAACAGTTTCTTTCGTCAATGCAGAAAGTGACACTTCTGCCAGTGCTTTTAATAATTCATTCATAAAGTCATAAATTCATTCCCATTCATAAAGTCAGGCAATCTCTCTCCTTTGTTTACTTTAATAAATATTCATTAATTTAATAAAGAGTGTAAAATCCAAATTATGTACAAATTATGCTGATTGCAAATAAGGTCATTTCACAATTTTACAACCAAAACTTAACCCAACTTTAATCCTAAACCTTATCTATAACCTAAACCTAACCTAACCCTAACCTTATCCATAACCTAACCCTAACCTTATCCATAACCTAAACCTAACCTAACCCTAACCTTATCTATAACCTAAACCTAACCTAACCCTAACCTTATCTATAACCTAAACCTAACCTAACCCTAACCTTATCTATAACCTAAACCTAACTCTTACCCTTACCCTAACCTTAAGCATAACCTAATCTTAACCTAAATCCTACCCTAATCTTAACCCTAAACATAACCATACCATGAAATACTTACTATTTCTATATACATTTCTTAGTTCCTTTTTTAGAAGCTCTGTAATGGAGAAAAGCAGTGTATTGTGGCCATGCTGTAATTTTAATTCCTCTAGACCTAATACATGGCAGGTTGGCTTGTGTGTTGTTGGCAAAACAGCACTACCAGTGGACAGGAGCACACTCTGAATCATAATATATGTAGAAAATATGTAGGATATGTGTTTTATATATATTATTTATATATAATTTGTTGTGATATCATGCATCACCAAATGGTTTTTGTTCTGCTTTGAGAGTCAAATAAAGAAATAAAGATAAATTAAACAAATACCTTTGAGAAACAAACAGGTAGCCAGTGTACAGACTTTAAGACAAATAGGTGTAATATGTGCTCAGGATCATGGCCACTCTGACGTCAGTTGTTTTATTGGCGTGATCCATGAAGTCCCCACCTCAGGAATTTTTGGACCTAAACGATCTACTGCTCACATCTTGGTGCCAGATACCAGAGGACACCTTCACAGGTCTTGTGGGGTCCATGCCTTGATGGTTCAGAGATGTTTTGATGTCACAAGGTGGACCTACACAAAGTGAAGCTGGTGGTTTTACTATTGTGGCTGATGGGTGTATGTGTAGTATATGAAAATGACATTGCTAATGCTGTAGGAACCCTGAATATCAGATGTCAGATCCAGACCCAGGCATCCTCTGAATTGCTGATTCACTTCGGAGATCAATGTGGAAACAAAATGAAAGAAATATATGAAGAAGAAATAATTATAGAGCAAATTCTCTTTTCCATGACAGCCCAGCCCTGCTGTGAGGAGGCTTTTGTTGAAGCAATGTTGGTTGAGCTCAAACGCTCTTGCCCCCAGTGGCTCAGCTGTAGGCGGGAATAACAAATATGAAGAAACAGAGACCCTTTATTGCCGGCGAATGTTAATGAAGTGAAGGGATCAGTTCGCTGCCCTTCAGAACGTTTGAAATGTCTCATTCCCTCACAGATGACGCGCTTGTGTCATTACTTTGGAATTAGCTGTGTTTGAAGGACAGTAACTTGAATTGTTAATGTAATGTCACTAATGACTCAGTGGCAAGTGGATGTTGACATGGAACATTGCTAATTCCTAACACGGGACGTAGAACCAATGGAGCTGCCGTTCTCCTCACTGTGGTGATTTGATGGCATAAAACATGTGATGTTCCCATTGGTGGAGCTTGTTTGTGGCCAACGGAGCTGTCCAAACACAATCGCGTAGAGTCACAGGGAATTCTGCAGCAAAAAAAGTACATTTATTGGAAAAAGGCAGCATTGGTGCAGCTTAGACAAGGTCAGCATGGTTGGTAAGATTCTGCCAATGAGTTGAAATGCTATGTTTGGTAGTTGCTGTGCTGTTTGAGATGGTTGCTGTATGATCATATAGTGTCCATGTGGTTGCTAAGGCATTACTTTGTGGTTGCCATGTCCAGGTTGTGAAAATGTTACTGGATGGTTTGTAGCGTACTTGGTTGGCATGTTACAGCTTGGTTGGTGATGGTTCCGATTATTGCTGTGATTCACGTGGTGCCCCAGGTGATTGCTGAGGCACTGTTTTGTTCTTGTCATGTTTTCTCATGTGGTTGGTAAGATTGGTACTCTGAGGTTGGTTGGGTACTGCTAGGACTGGGCAAAATATCAATATTTATATTGATATTGTGATATAAACTTAGTGTAACGATTGCACGCTGTGCAGAGCAGACGAAGACAAAGACAAAGTAGGCAGATGTATTTGCTTGGGTTGGATACAGACAGACAATGGTACTACAACTAAAAATCTAACCCAAGATAAACTCTCAATGAATCTAGACAAATGAACAAAGGAACCGCATGGGAACAGACTTACAAACAAACAGGATTTATCCAGAAACAAAACGATTGACCAAGACAGTGAAACTAAGGGTCTTAAATACAAGGACAACATTAGACACCCCTGGAGTTGGGAAATGAAGGGGCAGGGTAAATAAGGAGAAACTGATGGGGCGGAGCAAGAGTGGAGACAGGACCAAAACACAACACGTGCTCAGAAGCACATGGGAGAAAGAGAAAACCAAGACAAGAAAGACAGAGGAGTAGAACAGGAACGATACGTGATACATAGTAAGATATGGACTGAAATCATATTGTTTATATCATATTTGGAAGTTTTTGTTTACTGAAAATTCCTTCACCTTTGTAAGTTGCTCTGGATTAGGGCGTCTGCTAAATGCCATCAATGTAAATGTAATTACCGTATTTTCTGGACTATAAGCCGCTACTTTTTTTCCACACTTTAAACCAGGCGGCTTTTAAAGTGGTGCAGCTTTATCTTCTTATATATGTTATTTTCCAGGGTTTTTTTTTTTAAACTTTGCAGGTGCATCTTATATTCCGGTGTGGCTTATAGTCCAGAAAATACGGTAATGGAGTAATTGGATAAAACATATCTTTACTTGGTTAAATTATAAATACACAAGAGAATAAGACGTTTTACTAAATAATTGAACAACCAGTTGGTTTTCTTTTTAAGACAATAAGCAACAAACTATTTTCTTGTCTAGAAGTATTTCCAATGAATACTCAACTTGTATATTTCCATAAAACGCAAATGAAAATGCATAAAATTGAATTAAAATTTCAACTTTTGATATGTCTTCATTCATTGGACATGGTATTAGAGGGACTCTTTCTTCTGTCTTGGGAAGCCTTTGTGCTAGATGTCAGAGCATTGCTGTGAGGATTTGAATGCATTCAGCGACAGTAGCATTAGTGAGGTCAGAATGTTCGGTGTCCATCCCCACCTCATCCCCGACTCCTCAGTTCATCCCATACTTATTGGATGCAGCACCATCATTCCAGAAAGCAGTTTCAGTGCTCAGTGCTGGAGGATTTATACCCCTCTAACTTATGCCTGGCATTAGGCGTGGTGCCAGGTTCATGGATATTTGAGGGTCCTATTCTCTCGGGAGTTTCTCTCAAGCTGTGTGTGCATTTGCACATCTGTGTCAGCAACAAGTGCATCTTGAAGTAGCTGAATGTGGTCATTAACCTCTGGATGTTTTTGGCTTGCTGTAACTTCTGGGTAAGTCCTGCTGCTGAAATTGACAGTTATGGTCACTGGATCTCTCAGCTCTCCAAGGGCTCGTCCATTCAGTTTCACTTCAGCTAATAAAGCAGTGGAACAGCCTGTGAGGTGATGTCAGCAATTCAACTGGAGTGAAAAGAGGACGAGGGTAACTCCAGCATTGAAACAGTGATGAACCATAGAAACCACTGGATTTCAGAGGGTGTCCAGCTCCAGCTCTAATCTTGGATGGCCAGTGTCCAGCACAGATTTCTCTGCTCAAGCACACACTTGAAGCAACTCGTGAGTTATTTGCCAAGTTTCTCAAGCGTGTCTTCTGAAATCCAGGGTATTAATAGGCAATTTGTTCCTCTTTAGCTGCAGTAATAGACTCTGCTCTTCTAGGAAGGCTGCAACATTGCTGTGAGAAGAATTTGATTGAATTAATCCGGCATTGTTGAGGCAAACAACTAATGTTTGTATGATGAGTTCTGGGTACTAAGCGTCTAAACATCAGTATTGCCCAAATATTCCTTAACCTTTAGAACCCCAGGGTCGTTTTGGGTTTCCTACTCTGCTACTTTATTTGACATATAAAAATGTACAGAATTTCAATAATTGTATGAAATTGATTTGACTCCATTGAGAGTTTTGTAATGGTTATTTCTGTATGTATCAGTTTTACTCCTTTTATTCTTCTCTTTTCTTTTTTTAACTCAATATCTGGGCCAGTGACCTCATTAGCCCCCACCCCCTCTCGTTGATCAGTCAGAGTCTGTATGCAGGTTGAGCGTGTACATTTGGACAGAGCAGTAAACATGCACTGCATTTAAACTGGTATTTAATTCAGCTGGAAACGAGGGAATTTTAGCTGTTTTCTGAACTCACTAATAAATTTTGTCTTGCAATTAGTTTAATTCATTTTAGGTGGGGAAGAACTTGCAGTTTGTTACAAAATATGCATCATATCTGTAGGGTATTCTGATCCTGAGTTAAGAAGCCTAGGCTTCTAAGATTTAAGTAACTGTTCAATGAATTATTAATCATTCATTCTAGTATTTCTAAGTTGATTCCGTTGAATCGTCACATTTGGATGCATTTTTACTCTGCTGCTCTGCAGGCCTCAGTGTGGTGTCATGGACGAGTGGAGTTGAGGCATTTTGAGTGCAAGCCCTAGGCCCTTTCTGGCCACATCAGTGGTGTTTCCCAGCAGCCCCCTGTGACACAGCACCCCTCTGGCCCAGCGGCGTCCACGTCCCAGATGAAGCGTGGTCAGAGCTGCGCTAAAGGCTGGGAGGAATTCAGAGGAATCATCTGCAGTTGTATGAGCCCGAAGTACACACACAGGCAGGGAGGGTAGTGTGGGGGTGGGAGAGGATGCTGATGTGGGCACAAAGGCATGGATCTAAAGGAAGGAGAGTGAGAGGAGAGAGGAGACATTATAAATGGAGGAGGAGACGGATCACTGGTTAAAATATGAATGGGTTCACTCACAACTCTCTAAATGGAGACTTTATTGCAGAAAGTCGCAGCTTTCAATGAAAAGAAGCAATTAGCTTGTTGTTAAGTGTGAGCTGGGAAAGGCCTCTTTGTTGGAAAGATCTGTGCATGTATAGTATCCTGAAACTCTCAAAAGCTTCAAAAGTATGTATTGTATTGAGCCTCTAAAGTGAAACGGTGGTTATTTGTAATACGTTGAGTCCATCAGACAACATATTGAGGCCATTAAAGCACCATTATGCAAGCATAGGCATTTCTTGCTTATGGGCTCCACCTGCAGTTGGCAAGTGAAATTTGCACTTTGAATCATCCCTTAAGTTGAACACATGTATTTCTGGACAAGCTGAGTTTCAGAATTAACTGTCTGAAATAATAGAAGCACATGGACTGAGGGGGTAGAGTAATATTACAGAGACGCAGAGTTGGACAGTTATCCCAAGCGCTGTCTTGCTTGGTTCTCAAAAGTTATATAGTGCAGATAGTGGTGTGTTGGGCCTGCAGTGGGAATGATAGAGATGCTCTCTCTATTACAGTTTGGAGCAGCAACATGATTTTCAAGCTGTAAATTCTATGCAATGTTGCTTTAAGAAATTTACTAGTGGTCACATATTCATTCATTGTTTCTTCCAAAAACTTGGAAAGTAAAAGAGGTTGCTGGATGAAGCACCATGATGCCAGGGAACACAGTTCCACTGCCCCACAGTTCAGTGTCTAGGGCCTTACTACCCCCCTTGCCCATGTCTGCCTCATGTTTATCTGCTCCAGAGAGTGCTGTTATATTGGCTGTACTTATGTTCCAGCCTGGGCTTTGGAACACATCCACAATCACATTTGTGAGTACATTTCAATAAGTGTATATGAATATATCTGCTCCAGAGGGTGCTATATAGTACAATATTGGACTAGAGAAGCTGTGTGTGCATTTGCACATCTTTGCCAGCAATGGGTGCTACTTAAAGTAGCTGAATGCATTCATTATTATCGATTATTTCGCCATATATTACTTTGAGACAGCGTGTCATCACATGATGCACATTTTAAAAGATATTTTTGCCCCTTTCACAAATGTAGTGGAAATAGTATCTAAATTTTGTTGTTTTAAACGTGTACAGGAGCTGTAAGGCTGCTGAAGCTAAATAATGGATGCTTATACCCAGCTGTTAACAACACACAGGCTATGTCCCAAAGCGTAGGCTGCATTTCTCGTTACAAACAACTTGCCGGATGCAAATAGTGTATCCTTCCCAGCCCGTGGTTACCCACAGTTTTCTGCACAAGTACAATGCAAAGAGCAAAAAACAGCAATTATGGAAAACAAAACCTTCAAACAGAAATAGTTCCCTTTGAAGTTTCTGGTAATGTCACCATGCAGCCTCGTTCGAGACTGACCCATTTCTATGATCAATAGGCTTCTAAACAGGACTCTTCATAGGTCAGTCCTACAGAGGACTGGCCCTACCTGAGCTGCAGCACAGGCTTTGGAGCGCAGCTACAGTCATGTTTGTGAGTATATTTCAGTGACTGTACATTAAAGGGTGTGTCCCCTTCCATCCTATAAAAATGAAGCCAGAATCATCTGCATTGTTGTCAAATTTGCAGCCAGAGTCTGCACAGAAGAGGCCAGAGGCGGTAGCAGACCGGCCTTCTCATTTGGGTAGACCCACCTGTAGACCGTGGACGTCTGGGACCAATCGTCTCTGGTCGCCAAGGCTGTCAATCGCTTTTTTTGTTAGCATAATCTCACCTTCTTATAATAACTGAATAACTTTTAGAAAATGACTTGCGGAGGATGAAAAAATGTGCCAATATTAGTGCAGGGAAACCAACTATTTCCATCTTTGGACCTGTGGTGGCTTCACTCTGGAGAGACGATGCGCTGTCCTTGTCTCATAGTTTGTCCATAGTTTTTGCTATACAGTTTACATGTAATTACGTAATTTTGTGCCCAAATGTTTATTCTAATTCAGCCGAGTCCAAAAAAAGTCATTATATAATTATACCATGCTTCTTATCACTAGTGATAATTCACAAAAATAGTGATTTATTATTGTATTTGTGGGCCACGTCTCATTACTCATCGGTATTCTGCCTTGGTCTTGACTGTAAGCACTGCAGTTAAGAACCACTGGGTTTAGCCCATGAACTAATTACCTAACCTTTTCTCAGCTCACTCAGGTGTGAAAAAGCAGGGAAAACCTTGTTACAGCTCTGAAAATACAAAAAGATGCCAAAAGGTGCATTTTATTGTATACAGATTTAAAGGAGTACCGTTGTATCTACCGCATCTAACAGTCATTGACAACAGACTGTAATGTTTACTTGTTTTACACGTACCTGTGAACCTATAATCCACTCATGGAATTAATAGAAACCTATAAGCAGGTGCTGTAATAAAGGAGGCTCTTATGTATTTTAAGAGTGTATAAGAGTCTCTACTGATTCCTTTACCGAAGGTTTTAGGACGGCTCAAGCGCCTGCTGTGCCATATTCTCATATTCCGGTATCAGTAAATCATAATCTAGGTCACACTAGGATTAAGTACAGTGTTTTCCAGGGTCATCAATTCCAAGGAGGTTGGGAGTAATCATCAGAGATTTTTGCTCATCTATTTCTCAGAATTACATGAATCTGAAAAGCCTTTTTTGTTGCTAATGCTCTTCTTGCTGTTCTATGTGTGTCATTGTATTTACTGTACGGGAAGGTTTTCGCATTTTTGATTTCTACTTCAGCGCTGATCATTAAATCATTTGCAACATGATTACCATTAGTGCTTAATGTAGTGCTTAGAAGTGCATTTATCAGCCATAATATTAAAACCACCTGCCTGATATTGTGCATGCCCCTCATGGTGCCTAAACAGATCTGATCCCTTGAGGCATGACCTCAGATGGGGTTTGCGTGGTGTCTGGCAATGTTGGATGATCTTCAGGGGTTGGACAACGAGACCACAATAATGTATTAGTACGGTGAACTAGGGCCTCTTTTTGCGGCCAATACAGCGTCAATTCGTCTTGGGAATGACATTTTTTGGATACAACCCGGGTTAACACCCCAACATCCCTTTCAGACAGCTTCCTCTTGCGTCCACAGTTAATCCTGTTGGATGTGGTTGGTCCTTCTTGGTGGTGCTGACGTTACCCTGGATACCGTGGCTCTTGATACATCACAAAGACTTGCTGTCTTGGTCACAGATGCGCCAGCAAGACGTGCACAAACAATCTGTCCTCTTTTGAACTCTGGTATGTCCCCCATAATGTTGTGTTCATTGCAATATTTTGAGCAAAACTGTGCTCTTACCTGCTAATTGAACCTTCACACTCTGCTCTTACTGGTGCACTTAATGAAGATTGGACACCAGGCTGCTACAATTAACCATGAAACCTCCCACACTACAATGACAGGTGTTTCAGTTTCATTGTCCAACCCCTGTATATGCACATTTACGAATACTTTTTTTCATGAATAGCCAGCATGATATAACTAGTTTTTAACTTTTGCCAAAAAAAAAAAAAAACACTTTCATTTTAGAAAATATACAAATATCACATGTACAACAACTGATAACTGTTTCTGAAACTAAACTAATTTATAAAGGAAATAAAAAGCAAATGAAGGAAAAATAGCAAAAATAACAAGCAATAAAAATTATTTTACTAATACTGTGCTTAACCACCTGTGGACCACCAGACAGTGCAGAGCAAAATGATCCACAGCTGTTCATTTGGTCATTTTTCCACACTAGCCTTAATGAATTAATATACATAATACGAACTTCAGGATGTATTTAATTGTATAGTGATCAACATTTTAATAAGTGTAACAGCTCCAGACCCTTAAGGGTTAAGCCTGTGTTAATAACCGAAGTGCATGTGTGACAGCTTGGAGTGGCCCGGCGGATGTCAGCCGACAGCAGTGTGGAATATCAAAGGGATTGTGACCTTTGTACTCTGGGAGCTGAAAGGTCACACAGAATGGGATCTCTCAGGATGCTGTGGGCTGGGCTTGGAGATGCAATCACACACTCCAGTGCAGTTCCAAAGCCTTGTTAGCATAAAGTATGTTTGGTTTTTCACTTGGTCGTGGTGTTATTGTTCTGGGTGATATTTCACACAATGTCACACAGATAAATATAAAATATTGTAAATAAGCCCTGTTATCAGTACCTTACTAACATGCTGCGATCTCAGGCTGGGTGATATATCGATGTTTATATTGATATCGGGATATAAACAATGCAAGGTATGGGCTGAGGCAATATTAAGTTTTCAAAAAACGTTTTGTTTCAACTTTATTTCTGCTCCCTTGCTCTGCTCCGCCCCCTGCTCTCAGCTCCTCCTCTACTCAGCACCTCTCCACCGCTGTCCACACTATGGAGATCAAATTTCAGCTACTGGACCTGGACTGGTTCCCCACTATTATGTCCACCATCAAACGTATGTCCCACCATTAGTTCAGTACATCAGAGTATTACAGCAGACGTGTGGGGGTCCAGTATCCCCTAACTAACTATGTATAAGTAGTTTGACCAGAGGAGGAGGGGGTCCCCCCTTGTGAGTCTGGTTCCTCCCAAGGTTTCTTCCTCCAGCTCTGAGGGAGTTTTTCCTCACCACTGTTGCCCTTTGCCTCACCAGGGGGTTTATCTCTCTATCGATGGACGATAGTTGGAAGGATTTCATGGGGTGTCCTGTTTTTTCCACATTTTTACATCATATATCATATCCTATATCATATATTGCCACAATACATAAAATATTTTGGGATATGGTTTTTGGTCCATATCACCCAGCCCTACTGCTAACTGTACACACATTGTTCCCGATCTCTGGATATCAAAGTGTCTTGGCTGATTGAATATATGTAGGTAAAGGAACAATGTTGGACTGGATTTTTGGCTGAATTGGTGATTTAAGTCTAAACCCAAGCCTGTCCTCTTATATTGTGTTTCCCCTGAATGGTACCTACACTACTCTACTCAAATCAGCTTTTAGCTTTCCCATTGCTTTTCCAAATTAGGACTTGGAACAAAATGGAACAAAAAAAAAAAAGAAATCTCTGTATATTTTAATTGAATGATGATCTACAGAATATGTGTGCAAAATATATACTGTGACAAAATTAGGAACCCCCATGAAATCCTGAACTGAATTTTGATATTTCTTCTTTTTACACATTTAAATTACATTTATTACTGCACTTAAAATTAGAATCCGGTTCAGAAGATCAGCTGCCAATGTTCAGACTATGGATTTTGGAGTTTGTCTTTTTATAAACCTCAGATATTTCGTCTGGTTTGCTCTTTATTGTTGGTAAGCAAGAAGTAGGCTGAATTCCCATGACCAGACATGAGACCCTCTGATCTCTTGGCACAGAATTTATGAAGATTTCCGATTTGAAACAGATGTTCTGCTGTCCAGAAAATAACTGAAACAACTGCCAGTGGCCAGGTCAGGCCGTCCTGGGAACTTCCACCCGAAAGCAGATTATAAAATATGTCTCCAACAATGTCCAAATATTCAATATAATCACAGGACATCCATGTCGTTCCCTCCACAGTTGGTGTCAAAGAACATGCGCATATCTTAAGAATGAGGCCAAACAAGTCTGGTTTTCATGGGAGGGATTAGAAACCAGTTGCACAATATTGCCTTTGCACGTTCTCGTACACAGCACAGGCAGAAAAAGGCGACCACTGGAGCTGGCCATGGTCTTGTTATTTACATAATGACATTTTTGACTTTGATGTGGAGTTACAGGGGAACAAAGGCGATTAATATTGGCAAGGCTTTGTCAAATCCCCTATGATCACCAAGAGAGACGGAGAGAAATCTATGGTTTAATCTCGCTGGTTGTGGTCCAGTCTTGGAGCCATGCTGCTGAAAATCTACCTAATTACAGAGCACTACAGGTCATAACTGTAGACCAATAGAAATGGTCGAATATAACTGTTGTGGAGGCAAATGGTTTTGTTCCAATACATGTGTTTGTGTGTATTTAAATGTGAATTCCACCAGTATTCTGGTGTTTGGCGTGAGATTAGAGAATCTTACCGACTCAGATCTTTACCACACAATTCTAGCCATTTTATTTGCTGTCCAAGCCCATCAGTGAGCGTACAGTGGTGGTAATTTTGAGTGTTGATGATGGTAAAATAGTTGAAAGCCTGGAAACTGTTTTGCATCCTTCATGTAAACTATCAGTCAAAAGTTTTAGAACAGGGCTTTCAGGGGTCTACAGGAAAGGAAGGAAGGGAAGGAAAGGTGCTCATAGGCCCACTGTGTTTTGTCCTTCCCATTTATCCCATCCACTTGCATACACACTAGTGAGTTCTCATGTTACGGAGCAGTGCCCGGAGTGGTGGGCAGCCCTATACACATCGCCCAGGGAGCCTTATCCCCAGCTCTTCAGTCATGCCCTGCCAGTTGAGGGATTCAAACCGACAACCTTCCAGTCACAAGGCTGATTCCCTGACCATTAGGCCTGCCTGCATGTGGCCCAGACAAGCCTGCCTTTTTTTATTGTGACAGCTTAGCCGTAGCCTTCTTACTGCTACTCCACCTGTCAAACCTGTAGCTCCAAATCTTCTCTTCCCAGCTGAAACTGAGACTTGGTCCAATGTTAAGATGAGATACAAGGTGTTGTCATGAGAGCCACTCGTAACACAAGCTGTTGACTCTCAGAAACCCGTGCTGTTGAGTCTGTTGGATCTTTTCAGGTCGCAGACCACTTCAAAACTCGCTTTTTGATGGTGTTGGAAACTGTACTCACTACACTCTGGCTTTATTTGGGATTTTTCCAAAGGAGAGGGCTCCACTTTTAAGAATATCTGTGCTTTTTCTTGGCATTATGACAGCAATCCAGGTTAGGGAGGTGTATTAGCAAGAATCTGGTGATAGAATATCAATCATGATACAAGGTTCACAAATTGATATTGCAAATATATTCAAATGTTTCTTTTCTCCATAGGTCAGTTTTGCGTGGCAGTGTTCTAAAACTATTGACTGGTAGTGTGCAGCTCCAACATGAATAGATTTTAGGCCCAAACCTTGTCTCAGAAACAGATGGACTACAATTAGTAATTATAGAACAACAGGGGGGCTCTTACGTGGTATGTGTGTTTATACAGTGTATATGTATTAGGATTGTTCTCCCAGTGACATGCACATACAGTAGCACTGCGACTATAATGAATGCAACACAGTGGCAGCATATCCTACAATGTATGAGCTTCCAGACATCAACGTCCTGCTCTGCTGTGAGTCATGAGGGGGAAGTTTCGCCGCATGCTGTACCTATAGAAAAGCCTCCAGCGCTCCCTAGAGTGTTCTTTTTCATCTGGCATGAGAAGGGGCTGCAATTTCAGTGTGTGTGTGTGTGTGGGGCACACACTCTCACGCTGGAGCCAGGCTGACTCATTTACACAGCAGTCAGAGAGAATGTGGACTACAGGGTCAGGTGAAGCACCCTACTGGGCTATAGCTCCTGGCTTTGGGGGTTAATGCAGTCGCATCATTACAGGGGCTCAGGGGCGCATTGTGTCTTTAAATGTGTTGAGGTGGGTCTTCGTAGAAGTTTGTGTGTCCTACTTGTTATGCACACCTACGCTGTGGTTACGGTCATTGGACATTTTATCAGAAACACCTACCATAGAGGTTCACTTTGTAGGTTTTCTAGTCACAGACTGAAAAGATGCCCATCTGTTGCAGGCCCACACTACCCCATCCATCATTGTAAGGAGACCACCGTTGTTGCCTTCCAGTGCAGCAGTGACATTGTTATGGTAGTGTGTGAGCGAGAGCATCAGGCACTGCTGTGTTGCTCATGTTTCTGCACACACTGTGTCACTGCCAGGTGAAAAAACTATCCAGACACGACCGGCTGTGGTTGTGATAAGAAAACCTGCATGAAAAGACACGATGATAAATAAAGTGGCTGTTCTCAGAACTGTTCACTGCGGTGCTGAATGGAACCATTTAATGTCTCTGCAATGGTTGTAATGGTTCATATGGTTACGCTATAATGCAAAAGTGCATATAGGTCCACTGTGCTTGCACACAGGGATATTTGTCCTCCATTTTTAACCCACACACACACACACACACACACACACACACACACACACACACACACTACACACACACACACACACACACACACACACACACACACACACACACACACACACACACGTGAACCACACACTAAGCACACATACCCAGAGCAGTGGTCAGCCCTACCCACTGCACCTGGGGAGTTAAGTGTCCTGCTCAAGGACAATTCAGTCGTGTCCTGCCAGTTCAGGGAATCAAACTGGAACAAGACTGGTTCCCTAGTCACTAGGCCAAGGCCTCAAACTCATAGTTAGAGAAACAATGTATTTAGCCTCTTATGAACCTAGCTTCTAGCTTCTTCACATGCTCAGTAACTCACACCCCAGTCCAAGCTGTAAATACTCAAATACCTTGTGGTGCTTTGCATCAAACACTGTGTCTTTCTGTGATGAAGGTCATGGACTTAAAACAACAACAACGAAGATCACCATGTTATTATTAAATTACATTATTCTGTCAGTATCCACTGAAGTTGTCTACAGCGAGCCATGTCTCAACAGACTCACTCTGAACCACTTTGGTTACGTCTCTTAAGGCTACATCGAAACTCAATGCTAGCCCTTTTAGCAGTTTTGCACATAAGCAGTCGATGCATTCATGC
Organism: Acestrorhynchus altus; assembly: GCA_034509495.1. Classification (NCBI taxonomy): domain Eukaryota; kingdom Metazoa; phylum Chordata; class Actinopteri; order Characiformes; family Acestrorhynchidae; genus Acestrorhynchus; species Acestrorhynchus altus. The sequence continues at coordinate 5,671,379 of CM067502.1, read as the reverse complement.
ATGTTCTTGGCCAAATAAAGTTCTACCCGTTTTACAAGACATGAATGTACTGGAACTAAGCTGACATTCTGCACTCCTCGCAGTCACTGTTTCATTCCAAAAGCAAAGTGCACGGAGGCACACCAATACACTGTCCAATGTCGCTGTCCAATTACTTACACACTGCAGTGTACACTGCCACTTATTCCTCACTGGTTGTCACAGCAACCCAGAGCTACACCTGCTCATAACTGAGAGAAGTCATATTTCTATTACAGCTCTATTATTACGGAGGCCGCACATGGGTGATCCCTGTGTGTGTGTGTGTGTGTGTGTGTGTGTGTGTGTGTGTGTGCATGTCTAATGTCACATATAGGTATATATATGAGACACCTGCTCATTCATTTGTTTCTTCTGAAATCAAGGGTGTTAAAGGGTTAATCCTGGAGTATCTGTCCATTAAAGTCTTTCTACTAGATTTTGGAACATTGCTGTGAGGCTTTGATTGCATGCAGCAGCAAGAGCATAAGGGATAATACTTTCAAGGCGTAATATTGCTTATAGGTACTTATATACATAATACAGTAATACATGAAGAGCATGTTATTACATATAGGTTAGTCCTGATACGACATTAAAACAGATCTGTGTGTGCTAGGAGACTGGCATCAGCAAGGTGCCAGTCTGCCCGCCCACTCTCTGCCATTCCTCAGTGGTAGGGCAGTGTACAGAGCTGTGTGTGTGCGCTGTGTGTGTGTGTGTGTGTGTGTGTGCATCTCCTCTCTTACTCATCTCAAACTGCTGTAGATGAGAGCTCATTCAGAGACACTAGCTATTCATGGGACCTTTTTATAGTCTCGCTGTTACACAAGCTGAACGTCGATCCACAATAACAGTCATTCATTTGCTTGATGGGTCAGAAATGGCTGGATATTTTTCAGAACGGTCTACACTCTCTGCTCCATAGTTGGCAAGTGGCAAATAGCTTTGGGGAGCTCTGTGATTGAATGAGGGAGGATTGAGTGGATTCCAGATAGAGCGCAACGTCAAGACCCTTCATAAGATTCTTCTCGAGTGTGGCACATCTGCAGAAAGGCTGCACGATGATATGGATAAGAAATAAGATGTGCAATGAAGCTGTACAATATGCCAGTGTCACGTGTTGTGCAAGTTCTCCTACTTATAAAGCTGAGAGAGGTCTGTCATTTTCATCATTGGTTCACTTCAACTATGAGAGACAAAATGAGAAGATAAATCACATTGTAGGATTTTTAAAGAATTTGTCTGTAGATTATGGTGGAAAATAAGCATTTGGTCACCCACAAGCAAGATATCTGGCTCTCACAGACCTGTACCAGCTCTTCTGTCCTCCACTCATTACCTGTATTGATGGCACCTGGTTGACCTCGTTATCTGTATGCAAGACACCTGTCCACGGCCTCAAACAGTCAGACTCCAAACTCAACCATGGCCAAGACCAAAGTACTGTCAAAATTGTAGATCTGCACCAGGCTGGAAAGAGGGAATCTACACTAGGCAAGCAGGTTGGTGTGAATAAATCAACCACGGGAGCAATTGTAAGAAAGTGTAAGAGGTACAAAACCATTGCTAATCTCCCTCGATCTGGGGCCCCATGCAAGATCTCATCCCGTGGGGTCAAAACGGTCATGAGACCGGTGAGCAAAAATCTGAGGGACCTGATGAATGACCTGCAGAGAGCGGGGACCAAAGGCTACCTTCAGTAACACACTATGCCAAGAAGGACTCTCATCCTGCTTAAGCCAGTACATGTCCAGGCTCATCTGATGTTTGCCAGAGAGCATATGGATGATCCAGAAGGGGTTTGGGAGAATATCATGTGGTCAGATGAAACCAAAATAGAGCTTTTTGACAAAAACTCAACTCGTCGTGTTTGAAGAAGGAAGAATGCTGAGTTGCATCCCAAGATCACCATACTTACTGTGAAGCAGGGGGGTGGAAACATCATGCTCTGGGGCTGTTTTTCTGCGAATGGGACAGGACAACTGATTCTTGTTAAGGGAAGAAGGAACAGGGCCATGTATCGTGAGATTTTAAGCCATAAATAGAAGAGACTGTTAGATGTAGTAAATGTATATTTTAGGTTATTTCAGCCAAATGGGGAAATATCAGCTATTAGGGTGTCTGTTACTGGTGGCCTGCCTTGTGCCACCAATCAACTCTGAACTGTCACAGCATCGAATCCACAAGATGTGTCTTGTCAAGACTGTATCTGACGTGTTTATGGCTCCAAGGTTAATGTTAGACACAGATCCTATACATCTTGTAAATTGAGGTGGAGCTTCTGTGTATTTTTTTTTTTTGTCTTGGGGACCTTGACCCTGCCACCGGTTCACCAGTGGTCAAGGTACTGAGCACTGAATACTGAGAACACCTCAAAAACCTGTCTGATGTTTTCATTCAGTCATCAATTTCATTTTTGCGGCACATTTATATGCTTGTCCATTTTCCTGCAATCCAACACATCGACTTCGAGCATTGACTGTTCAGTTGCTGCCTAATAAAGAACATTTCACAGGTCATCTGCTTCCAATGGTAGTTTATTTCACTTGTCATTGGTTTTGGTGTTAAGGCTGGTCCAGTGTAGTTCTGGGCTGATGTGCAGAGCTGTTGGCCCATGCAGTCTAAACAAAGCAAAATGTTATTTTGTGGAGCTGAAGGCATTTTCTCCTCTCTTTTTTCTCTTCTCCTTGGACTCCAGCTGCTCCTGGGGTGCCTCCCTGCAGGACCAGCCCGTTTTCCTTCTGTGTGTTGTTTTAGTCATCCAGCTGAGAGGCCTATTGATCCTGAAATCACAGGCCACTTCCCACGGGAGAGCCTCTGGACTATCTGTTCTCACACCTCTCTATAGCCCACTCATACATGCTACTCATCCACTATACCCTCTCTCTCCCTCTCTCTCTCTCTCTCATTCTGTTTCACATCTGTGTGCAAGCTGCCCCTCTCTCCGTCTCTCTTGCACTCCATCTCACTTTCTCTCAGCTGAGCAGGTGCTAAAATAAAACCTGTGCTTTGACTTTCACTAATAAAGCCTATTTCTGTGCTCAGTTTTACCACAGAGAATCTGAAAGCATTGTTTCTTGGGAGAGATTGCACAGAGGTGGTAAAATGTGGTGATGTGATAGATGAGTAATGCGAGTTTATTGGCTGCTGAGCTGAATTAGTAATATTTTGATGAACTTTTTCCTAAATTTTAAGAAAACATGTATTTCCGGGCTTTATAGAACCACACTCATCCATATGCACATAATGGGGTCAAGATATCGCTGCTGTCCAATCAAAACCACTACATTTTTGTCCGTTTTTAATTTTCTCCATGTTTCGAACCCTGGAGCTGCTCTGTATATTGTGTAACTAATTATTGAATGAATTGAACAGTAGAAATGCTCTAAAATGAGTAGAATTAACCCCTTATTTTATGTTCACTTCCATTCAAAGATAAGAGCATTTTTGTCTTCTCCTATAATATTGCCATTTTGGAGGTACATGGTTGTCGTTGGACTGCAGCGATATGCTTTATTGAATGTGTTGTGGATGTTTTCACACCCACCTGTAATATCAGTTGGTCTTCCAGCCTTTCAGTGCATTTGAAAAATGCACACTAGGTGGTCCACTAAGGCCCTTATCCACTAGTGCAGCATTGGCATGCGGTCTCTGGACCTTGTTACCATTGTTTCTAAGCCAGGCCCTTTATCCTGACGCTGTCCTGGCGTTGCTATTTAAACACAACCTCGTCTATCATTACATTAAGAGGCTAATTAATTAACTACAAAAGCTAACTGTACAATGTAGTTTAACAAATATCACAATACATTGTTTCTAGAAGTGTTATGGCACACCCTTTGGACACTGCAGTGGTAGAATGGACCAATAATAATAATTATTATTATAATAAGAATAATGCTCAACATTACAAATAACTAATGAACTAACAACTGTCGGCTAATCACAGAGCCCCCTGGAAATCAGTCTGCTGTTTACTCTCCACTTCTGTTTGATTTACAGGACCTGCTGTTGATTTTCCTCGGCTTTGTCTGCAGGTCACCTTCAGCACGTTCCACATCGCTGGCTGGGCCTGTTTCCCACCAGAAAAAATGTTCAAACGAACCTTGACTAACAAATGAGCCCCTGCAACAACGCAGCCACAAATCACTCCTGTGCAGAGGTGCCGCTGATGCCGGGGTGTTTGTTGCATGAAAAGTGAGGCGTGTTCGCAGCATCTGACTCCACTTCACACGCTGAACCCTGGCAGCTGCTGCTGCCACTGCTATTCCGCACATACACAGATAAGCACAAACCACAATCCAGTTTCCAGCTGTGTTGAAATAATACAAACAGTAAAGAATAATGATCCCTGACCAAACATTATCACTCACCTCACGGTCACGCACGCTCGTCCTTGAAATGAAGAGGACATAAATACAATGTTAGTGCCACTGCGGTTTCTATAGAAACATCAGATTTGGGAAATAAATGTACATATGTAATACATTAGGATGAAGACTCAAGTTTTAATAAGCATCCACCCCCCCCACCAAGCTATTTTATTCCAATTTTCCTGGATTTGGATATACATATATATACTGCATCTCAGAAAATGTGAATATTGTGGGAAAGAAAATATTTTTGCAATATTTAAACTCCAGTTTGACTAAATTACAAATCAGTAACATCATTAAAACATCTTGAAAAGCTTGAAATATATCACTTCAAATTAAATTATTAACTATTTTTTAGATGAACTAGTATATCCAAGGCCACCCACTCCCTTTAACTTTATAATAATAATTATTCCTATAATATTCCTATATATAATTCCTATAATTGGAAGAACCAATTACCCAACCCTGTTAAGACTCTCCCCAACACATACACAATGCTCTCGGGCTCTAGAGGTCCTGTCCAAATACTGAAGGAGGCGAAAGAAGCCACTTAAAATACCCCTCGAAGCAGCTTCCAGCAGAGGATACATGACCGTATCCTACCCAGGATTTCTTTTAAGGATTTTGGAGTGACGTCACTGCGTGTGCCTGTTTATACAGATTACTGTAAACTGCATTCGTACAAGGCTGTGAGCATTAACGTTAACCTACAGCATTAAACCATAATAATACATCATTATACCATTTTAATGAACCATTAAAATACACGGTTGTACCATTATAATAAACGGATTTTACTAATTAAAAAGGCTCAACTGTAAGTAAAGGAAGAACACATCATCTGCAGGACGTATAGTGAGATTAAATTGTTCACTGCATCTCTGCAATGAGCAGGAGTTCATTCACAGTTAACGCAGTTCAATGGGCCGGATTGCCGTATATGTGATTGGCTCGGTTCATTAGTAGTCAGCATCATACATGAAAGGGATCAGCTGTTCCATTTCTCCAATTATGGCTCCTACTCTCCATTCCTCCTGCTCCTGTCCTCTCCTGGACTCCTCCACCTTTTTCCGGGGTACGAGACGAGCAGTAGGAAAGGAGCAGGAGGAGAGAAGAAGCAAGCCTAGGAGGATGAAGTCAAGCACATGCTTCCTGATGCATTTCAGACTTCCCCCAAACACCCGGTTCCCAGATCTGATAACTCTGATCCTTGGATTAGACCATCAGACCACTGAGCCAGTGAATTCTTATTAAGACACTTATATAAATAAGAGATTTCATGAAATACAAGAAATGACCGTGGAACAAATGAAGCTGGTGATGTTTGCACAAACTGCAACTAAACTAGTGGTGCTTATGAGCCACTGGACGCTGTGAAGGTCAGATGATTTCCCGTAACGTCCGTTCATTAATGTAAGGATTGTGTTTGAAAGTAACATAATGAAGGATTATTCCATGATTTCAGTCAGAATTTATCATTGTGTGTGTGTGTGTGTGTGCTGACTTGCGTAGCTGATGAAGCGTCTGAATTCACTTGTGTTTCTACACTACTTAGTAAACTAAATAGTCTCCCTATATAAAAGTGTACTAATGAGGGACTTTTAAGACAGACTCTTTGGAAGGACGAGAAGTTTCTGGCAGTGCTCAGTGTTTTCTAGGAGCCACAAAGGGATGCTGACACTTGCAGAAGTCACGTTCACTATCATGGTTCTTTATACACTAGGTTCAGGCAGACTGATCGTAGTGGAAAAGCTCTGTGGACTCATTGCCCCCTCTGAACATCAAACTGTGGATGGCTGTGTGAGCATGGAGAAAGGTGGTCCATTTTACTCAAAGGAACATACTGCATTATCACGGGGCAGTCGTTTTCAGGGTGGCCTGAGGCTCTGCCATACATCAGAGATGCCACACACTAGTGGTCCTGCAGCCTCATTCTCTGCTGTTGTTCACCACTTTCATGTGTTTCACACACATACCAATCAGGTAACCGATTCTCAAGCATGAATTATCTCCATCAATCTCCTTCACAGGTGCGCACACACATTGCAGCCAGTACGGTAGAGGGTGCAAATATCTACCCTGTGTTATGTATATATGGCCAGTTTTCCATCACTTTCTTCATTAAACATCTCCAAAGCTCTCCTCATGGGAGTCTAGTATTATTTATAGTTCTCATTCGACTAAATCAGTAAGCCAGTGCTTAGTGATGTTAAATCAGGTGTGCTGCTGATGGAATTGAACACAACCAGGCTATGGGTGGAGGCATCCAGGAGAAACCTGAAACTAAACTTTGTTCATCAAACTAGCTCACAAGCTCTCAACTGCTTTCTGAGAAATTCTTCTTCCTATATACATAGTAGATACTTCTGTTCTACTCACGGTCTTCTATATGCGAGCGATAATGAAGGGTTAAACCGAGCACAACAAACACTACAAGCCTGAGCAAGACAGCGACACCTACTGCTGAGAAACAAAAACTGCACTCTCCAGCTTCTCCAACTTCTGCTCGCTTCAGAAATACAGCAGGATATACATCAGAGGTCAAGGCTTACTAGGTGGCAGCCCAAACAATCCATGATATCCAGCTTTTTTAAGTTCATCTTCACTTTTTATGATTTCACCCCTCCTCTATCTCCCAAACAACACTCGAAAATCACTGAAATTACATTTTCAAAATGAACAACAGTCACTATATTTAGTCAGAATTCCACAGTGCCGCATTTAGCAGAGCACATTTAATGAAAACAGCCATTATGAGAACTAATAAAGGTAGTAATTAATCATTACTGTGACACTAATATGACATATGGAACAAAAAATCACCTGTTGACTGATACACCTGATAAACAAACCAACTTATTTTGACAATCTTACGTAAAATTAATTGATATTTTTAAAAGCAATAAATCATTAGTGTGATGCACTCATATCACAATGTTACAAAACACTTGTAGTGGACAGAGACACACCTGATAAACACGCACGTTTGGTCAAATGTGCATCCACATGAAGTTTCACTTGACCGCAGGACTGGCAGTTGAGAGAAGTCTGAGGAGCTGGTCAGTGGTGGAGGCCAGCTGAGCACGACAGTGGGGACAGTAGGATGTAGGAATGGGTCACATCTGAACTGAGTAAATGAAAAAGCCTGAAGATTTACACCACAGGAGTGATCCACTCTGCTCTTACATATCTACCACCCAGGGTTTAGTTTAGTCGGCTAGCGTTCAGATGCACCTACAGACATTGATTGATTGTATGCTGTAAAGTCTTTTGGCTGGAATGGCTGGAACTAAACTCTGCACATCATCAGAGGCACACGTGGACAGTCAGATAGCAGGACGTGTGGCTACATAGAGGTAGTAACAAGATGAATGTTTATCAGATCTGATATCAAGTGAAATTTAGTTTGATAGCACTTTTTACAACTGCTGTCACAAATCAGCTTAACAGAGATCAAAATTACCAAGATGATCAATTAAAAACATAAATGATAAAGAGAGAAAGATTGAAGGATAAAGAATACCAGTGACTTTTTGATCTGTGTGGAAAAAATCTGAAAAATTCATCTAAAACATGTCGTTCCATGAGTCACAGTACCAGTGTTGAGCTGATGGTATGGTCAGTTGTGGGTTACTGTACAGGCTGTGTATTTCCATGGTGTGGCCTGGGTCCACTGGTCCACCTAAGCATGTCATTAACCAGGACCTACTATGTTTCATAGCTTGGTGACCGTTTGCAGGCCTTCAAGGTCTTCACTAACCCCCACAATGTTGGATCACACATCATATCATGCCATTTATCCCTGTTATACAGGTGACAATGTGGAGATAATAACACACTGATATAAGAAGAGTGCAAACTCTGATTGTGCCCAATACTTCAAGATATATGCAAATGTGCTTTGTTCTGATTGGCTCTTCATCTGCTGAGCCAAGAAAGAATTGTATTTCATATGTTAGGCTGAGGCCCGGTACTTTCTTCAAATTAGGCCTTATCTATGCATCAGGGAGTGTGTATCAGTGTACATGAGCATGGATGCCTTTACACTGTCGGTATGTATTATTATATATGATTTAGGTCGCTGGTAGGTAATTGTTGTGTTTTGCCCTGGGGTCATTCTTTCGGTGTCGCTGTGTCTTCAAAGCCTGATATCTCTTTAATCACTTGATGGCAGCAAAGTAAACAAGCGCGCACACGCACACACACACACACACACGCGCACACACACACACACATACACACCCCTACACATACAGAGCGCTTAATGTCAGGTCAGTAGAGGTTTGTGCATCTGAGGCAGTGTGTTTAATTACCTGCACACAGCCAGATGGGTTCACCCTCATTTTAACAGTGTTTGAAATGTGTGGGAAATCCATGTTATTGTACTGAGATCCTGACGAGAGCAGCTGTACAGGCGTATTATGTTAGAGTGTTACTGAAGGACATTCTGCAGGCCACTTTATTAGCTACCTTGTGCTTCCATTCACTGGCTGCTCTGTGAGCTCCTTCTATCTTATACAGTCCATTATTACAGATGTCACATAAATGTTGCCTGGTTCTGTTGTATTTTTTGTATCATCTCTTTCTGTTTGTCTCTCACTGATGTACCTTTTCTGCGGCTGATGTATTTTGGTGGTTTTTTTATCTTGTTTTTATATTTTGTCTGTCACTGGTGCACCGTGTCTCTTACTGGTGCAGTTTGTTATTGGTGTACTGTGTCTGTTCCTGGTGCAGTTTGTTATTGGTGTATTTTATCTGGGATTGGTGTACATTGTCTTTTACTAGTGTATTTTGTTTTTACTGGTGTACATTGTCTGTTACTGGAGTAGATTGTTGTTTGTATTTTTTCAGTTATTTGTGCACTTTATTACTGGTCTACTTTGTTACTAGTGTGTTTTGTTACTGGTGTACTTTATTTCTGGTTTGCTGTGTCTGTTACATTGTTGCTGGTGTATTTAAATTTGTAATGGTTCACTGCATTTTATCTGCCTCTGGTCTGGTACGTCTTGTCTTTTAGTGGTGCACTTTATTTGTAACTGGCATACTTTATCTTTGGCCAATGCGTTTTGTTTGTTACTGGTTTAGTTTACCTCTTGCTGGTTTAATGTTTAATCTGCAACTGTTTTCATGTCTGTTGCTGCTATATTGTACGTGACATTGTTTTAGTATTCCCCTTGCCGGTGTATTGTATCTCTTATCCTACATTTGCTCATTTTGTCACCCTCAGGGTAGACCAGAGGAATCCCTGCTGTGATTCCCTGCTCTTACATGCATGGTGTGACACATCAGGGCAGAAATGGGAATTGCTGGTTTTGCAATTCAACTTACGTCAGAGACAACATCTAACGACCCAAGCCAGTGACGCTTGTCTGAAATATTGCAGCGCCTGCTGAGGCCTTGTAATCAAATCCTCGCAAGTCGACACTGATTGGGAGATTGATATGCAAATGCAGGCTTAAATGGGAATGCTGATTTGCTATCTGTCTGCTTAGAGATTGAGAAGAGTGTCCATTGAATTACAATAGTCAGTGATGAACTGGGAGAGGCTTTATGGTGGCAGACCGCAGAGATGGTGGAGAAGCCTGAATCTGTGGTGGTGTTATGAAATACTGACTTGTGTAGAAGTAAAAGTAGCAAAAACAACTTAGATAAGAAAGTATTGGTTTCAAAAATGTAAATCATTATCTACAGGCTCTTAAAGTCCATTTCTAACAGACATACGTCAGTGGAAGTGAAGGGATAACTGTGGGATGACGTCACACTATATAATCTCGATATTGGGATATAGTATCATGTGATGTGGGCTCAGCTTATATCGTTTATATCGAGTTTTTAAAGAACATACTCTTCAGTCTTGTGGATGATTTCTGCTCCCTCGCTCTGCTCCACCCTCCTGCTCTGAGCTCCTCCTCTACTCTGCTCCCCTCTACCCCTGTTCCTTCTCTCATGTACACTCTATAAACGGGGCAAAGGACTTCAATAAAGAAGTAATGAAGAATTTCTTATGTTTAAATATAGTCATATACGATATATATGATGTGGAATATTTAGGACACCCCATGAAATCCTATATCATATATTGCCATTCAGCCAAATTTAAATTGGCATGTTTTTTTTGTCCATTTCACTCAGCCCTGCTTAGACCGTAGTAAAAAGTGTATTGACCCCATAAAGAGCAAACATCAAACAGGAAAATGCAAAATGTACGAAACGATGGGGCTCCAGGATAAACACTTAGTGTTTTGTCTGCCCATATCATGCTCTGCTCTGTTTATACCTCGATATTGATATAAACATTGATATATTGCCCAGTCTTTCTGGCATTGTTTACACCTGGGTTAGCTAGTTAGCTAGCTAATGTTGCCTTAACCTTTCCTGTGGTGACAGAGAGCCATTTCTCCTCTTTGTGAAATACCATGGGATTGTTAAGAATATAGAGACTCCAGAATATGGAGAAGTTAAATATATATATGTCAGGAAATTATAAATGTAGGGATTTAATGTGGGATGAGGACTTTTAAAAGAGCACAAGCTATTTTATTGATTTAATCATGTTTCCATTGTTTCTCCTCAAAAGTAAGATGGCTAATGTTAGTTGCCATCATGTTAGTTTCACTCGTTACTTGTGTGCAGAGTCAAATATGGCAGCCACAACTGAAAAATCATGTTTATTTGTTACCAAAGTAACAATAAAAGCCATTATTTAATTTAGTTTCCCAGTAAATGCCTGTTTACTCCATTCCATCTTTCTCATTTCCAGAATACACCAAGAAACATCATCTAAAAAGAGGTTTTGTATATAAATAATGAATGATTAATATAAATAATTAATGAAAGCTAACAGGAGGCATTCAGCGCTGTGTGTTTGCTGAGGACTTTAATTCAAACTGATACATAATGCTGACTTTTTTTTTCTTAAACGGAGAGTTACATTAGGGCTGAACACATGAAGTATCTTCATAAAAATGCCTGACTACCTCTTTTTTTGATTTAGGCAGCATTAATATTGTCATTCATTTTTTGTATTTGGAAATTAATCATCTTTTATTCTCCCTTTCTCTTTTTCTAGGGTCAATCAAGGTGGAGTTTGAACCGAGGAATTCCTGTGACCTGCTTAAAATGAGGAACTGCTGAGAGTCAGTATGATTGCATGCGTTCTCTTCCCTTAGGACCCAACTGATACATCGATTGACTGATAATATTGTCTTGATATTTTGAGATCCTATATATTTTGTTGATATTGGCAAAAATAACGAACGAATGAATGAATGAATGAAGTTGCACTTCATTCATACTCAACCAACACACCAGCAAGAGCACACAGTGTACTCTCTAATGGAAAGACCATCCACCTGCAGAACTGCATTGACCACTAGAGGGGTTATTGTTTATTAATAATAATAATAATAATAATAATAATAATAATAATAATAACAGCATGCAGTTTAGCTGCCAGACAGCAGCAGTAAACCACCTTTTCTGTATATATCTTGGAGGCAGTATGTTTGTTTGTCAGAAGAATCTACCCCTTAAAGCCAATATCGGTCACAGAATTTCCATATCAGTTGAGCTCTGCCTCTCATATCATGTTCCCTGCGATCTGTGGTTTATAATAATCCCTTCAGACTGGGGTGATCCTGCTGTCCTGTATGCCTGGGATTAACCTTCCATATGATCCAGCTTGTAATGTTTATGCATGACTAAAGTGACTGCACATTTATCATTTGCGGCATGTGGTTAAGCCAGCTATTATGGTGTGAAGTTCATCACACACAAATACACTCACATGCACACATACTCACTTGCATGCAAACATGCCGCACATCATTTAAACTACAGCAATCTGTTAATGCACTGATGTGGGAAAAGACCAAACTGCTCACAAGCTCACGGATATTATCAGCTTTGATAAAAAAGATTGGACTCACCTCAGCCAATGTACTGTACGTCTTGCATAACAGGACTTTAAACGTTTGTGCTTTAATATTTAACATTTAAACAGTGAATTTGATGCCTGTATGAACTGATTGCATATTGAGGATCATATCCATCCTCAGTGTCGATGGGTCTCCTCAGTGACAATCATTTCAGCACAACAACAAGAGGAGGTGGAGGTAGGGCTTAGTGAGGCACAGGCAAGATGGAAAGCAGGCAATCAGTATCTTTTCTGACTCGTATGGCGCTGTGAAGGCTATTGGAAATGTCAGCATTCAGAAGGTTGCAGCCCATCATTATGTAAAAGTGTGGAAAGGCTCCCTTTATTTCATCATCAGTTGGGGCAGAGTTACAGACACAGCAGAACTGGATTTTAACCACCAGTTGATATGCTGTTATCCAGAGATACATAGAAATCGTTATTGTGTCCCATGCTAAAAAACATTTATGGCATTTATCAGACGCCCTTATCCAGAGCGAAAAGTGCTTTGTTGTTCATTCAGAAAGTATCATTAGCTAGTAGACGAGGCTAGAATCTTGAGATTCCTCACGCTTAGACCTGTTGAACACAAATGTCTTTATGGAGTTAAATACTCCTGAAACAGATGAGTCTTCAGTCTGCATTTGAAAACAGTGAGGGACAATGAGGGAAGTTCATTCCACCATTTTGGTGCCAGAACAGAAAAGAGTCTGGATGCATGTTTTCCTTGCGTCTTGAGGGACGGTGGGTCAAGCCGTGCTGTACTTGAAGCTCGAAGGGTTTGCTGCATTGACCTGTGGAATATGTGTTGTCTGTATGAACGTGGATGTGATTTCTAACCAGACATCATTGATCATGTTTGTTACCAACCACTGCACTGTTCATTGTGGGTGGTAATGCCTTCTATGATGTATTCCCACTGCACATGGGATGTTGTGGATCAAGGAATGTTAAATGCCTGCACGACTTTGGAAATGGAATGTCCTGTCCATCTGGCACCCACTATCATGCCTCTCTTGATCTCCAGTAATTAAGGTAACACACAGCTTATAAGGAGTGGAGGTTCCCACGCTGTAACCTGACGTAGAGGCACTTGGCACAATTCTATGGTTTTCCTGGTCACACTAATCTAATGTTGAGTCAAAAATGACTGTTTGTGTAATGTCAAGGTCAATCGTTCCCTCATACGATGATGGTCTTTTGGATGCAGTCCCCCCTGCATGTTGCTTATTTAAAGCATGTCAAAATAAATGTCCTTTCTAGTCAATTTCAAACACAAAAACATGCCAAATATTTTTTTTATTCTTAATTAATCTGAGGTTAATTAAAAATTATAAATACAGACAGGGTTAAGTCTGCTGTGGACCAGTTTCACTAAATAGCCATAGCTTTGCAAAATAAAGATGTGGCTAGAATTCAGGCATCAGATCTGACCATAATGGTGGTGGACACTCTCTCAATGCCACAGTGAGTCTGTGTAAATATAAAATAAATAAATAATAATAAAAAAACACTTCTACCGTTAGTGACTTTGCCATTCATTGTTACTGTTCTGCCCAGAATGGTCCAATACCTGGTCAGCTGTGGGCCCTCTGGTGGTCTGTTTCAGTTGTGGATGACTGATACAGTATGCAGCCACAAGCAGTAGACTAAAACCAGTCATCTTTAAACCTGTATTCAGCGCCCACATGATGTTTCTGATAAAACGGCCAGTGGCTTTAAATAGATACAGAACAATAAATCATGCTTTAGTACCGCTTACTTAGAAAGCCTTTAGCTGAGCCACTACTGCTTTACCCAAAGTGAATCATCAGTAGTTGATGTCTCGGCCAGTCATGACAGGATAAGAGGTCTGAGTTCGGCTTTTAGTGTTTAACACTTGTGTGGTTTGCCAAGCGTTTTTTAAATGAGAGCTTTAGAAAAGCTGAGGGACATTTGGCATGATTTCTGTTAAAATAGCTTTTAATGGCGGGGAAGCTGAGTACATAGAGTCAACAGAAAGTGTAAAGGCATGTTCATATTTTATTTTTCCCAGCAGGTCAGCTTATGACTGATACATAGATTTATGTACAATGTATGTCTGAATGTTTGTGGATACCTTCTAATTAATGCATTCAAATGCTCGAAGTTAAGATCCTGGCACTGATGTGCAAATGCACACACAGCTTGTTTTGTCCATTGAAAGAAGGTCAATATAATTGTTAAACCTAGGCAAAGGCCCAGCATTGAGCAATGGAGCTGTTTTCCCTGGAGTGATAGCGCTCGTCCAGTAGTTTGGGTAGGATTGGGCAATATGGAAAGATAATCATATCCCTGTGTGTGTGTGTGTGTGTGTGTGTGTGTGTGTGTGTGTGTGTGTGTGTGTGTGTGTGTGTGTATTATACTATATATTATACAATTTATGTTTTGAAATTAGGACACTCAATGAAATGAGATTGTAAATATATACAGGCCCTTAGGCTTGGAAACCTCAATATGGTGTATATAATTCCAATGTTATGAAAATAAGGTTTTCCTTTAAGGGTAAAATATAAGTATATACATATATTAAATATATATATATATATATATATATATATATATATGTGTGTGTGTGTATGTGTGTGTTAAATATACACACTTAAAAATAAAGATGTTGCAAAGAGCATTAAGTGATGCTATAGAAAAATAATTTCTGATTTCTTATCGAATTTTTTCATGAGATTTGTGTGTGAATAACTTTTTATAGATTTACTTTCTCTAATACAAACTTGGTTTGTTTTTTATCCCAATATTCCACCCAATATAGAAGAGCCAATTGCCAACCCTCTTTAGGACTCTCCCCCTATGACATATGATGGTCCCAAGCGTCCTCCAGCATGTGAAGCCACACCTCTTTTCGACCTGCGCACTGTCATTGCAAACATTGCTGCGCACTCATAGGTTCCCAGTTCTGTATGTCTAACCGATGTCTGTGCCCGCTAGTATTGCACTATTTGTGATGTGGAGAGAGCACGCCATCTACCCACCAAAAGAGAACATGGCCAGCGTTGCTCTCTTGGGCTCCGACTGCCGATGGCAAGCAGCATGACCTGGGATTCAAACCAGTGATCCTTGGATTGTGGTCCTTGGATTATGATGAAAAGATGGTTCTGCTGTGGCACTACTAAAAGAAACCTTTGTGTTCTAAGAGTGTATATCTTTGGTGTATGTCTTTAAGAGAAACTCTAACAGTATTAGTATACTATTCTAAACCCTGGCTTTCCATGTTATTGGCCCTTTAATACCAGTGCTGATCTACCCAGAAGGTTTCCTGGCTTACCTATAGAACTGTATTCTTCAGCTGCCATTCCTCACTATTAATAAAGGTCAAGTCTGGAAGAGACGCTAAAAATACATTAACATTCCATTGCCTGATTTTATTGGACCACCACTTTGGAGACAGGAGAGGAAGTGGAACACATAGTATAAAAGCTCTGAAGGAAAATGTCATGAAGCTGTGTGCTATAGACATAAAACTCACAAAGACCTCTTAAATGTTCTGTAGATATTTCATGATTGTATTTTTAAAATGTAACTAAACATCATTATTTGATAAAGTCCCAAAACCACTCAGTGCATCAAAAAGCGGAGCCTGATGGACACCTTTTTAATGTATTATATAAATCAAGGGGTATTTTGACCTGGAACATCTCTATAAGAGAGTTCAGAGATTTACCTCCTCATTGTGTTTTATCCATCTATACAATACACAAAATGCATCACACAATTTGGATCCGCCCACCCCCTTCTGATGCACGGCAAAGAAGACATCCACTGATATTTCGCTGTCTAGCGGTAATGGTTTCCACATTTGGCTTGAAAGCTTTTTGTAGTATTTTTGTGAACGCTCCTCCCACCTTGTGTACGTCATCAGTACATTCTGCTTTTTAAACTGTAAGATCTTGCTTAAAATACATCGCAGTACTGCTGAAAGCAGCAAATACGTATGTTTAAAGCAGATGAAATGATGGTGAACCTTTTCATTTTAGCTGGATTTTCCCTTTAAAGGTTAATTTATTTATGTTCTCAAAGGATAAAAGGTGTGTTTGACCTTCTATCAGGTTATAGGTTTGAAAAGTTATAAAATCAGTGTTAAAATAAGTGCGTTTTTATTGTTTGTCTTAGTAAACTATTATTAAACTCAAATGTGATATAATAATTTCACTGGATCACTGATATTGCGTGTTTTGAAGATATTCATAATCATGATCCTTTGTTTTGTTAATGAGGCCACAGGCTTTTGCACAGAATGCAACAAATGTGTTTGTGTTTACTTTTACAAATGCTGTCCGTGGTCACGCAGAACAAAGAGTGGTGCTGTAAAACCAGCTGCAGGCTTTGGAGGCTGCATCATCGTTTGCTTGGTTAGGCCCTTGACAAAGCCACGCTTGGCAAGAAGCGCAGTAGCTGTAAGACGAAGACAGAAATACTGAATGACGTTCCCTGAACCGATGCTGCTGGTATCTAAGCAACATTCTGTATTCAGTTTGAAGACCACCGTGGTCTCTTCCAGGCCTGATCAAAGGGCTTAACCCTGTTTTATGTGGATTTCTGTTTAACCTATACATTTTGACACTCTGGCTGTTTTGTAAGGCATGCTCTGTACAGCAGTGTCCATGTCAGAGCTGGTTATTTATCACTGTATCTGGTGATAATGCTGGAAAGTGATGAGAGGATCGGTACACGAGCTGCCGACAGGGCTGATGACTGTAACAGCAAGACTGTCTGGAGATCTGAAAGAATATACTTAGTGGGTATTTCACGGCTCTCCTGATCAGACGTGCTTAACTGGTTTGTGTGTTATCTAAATATTTATTTTAAAACTTTAAGTCCATATGATTTTGGCTCCGTCACTCTGCTTCACCCCCAGCTCCTCCTCCTACTCTTCTCTGCTCCTCCCACATTCACACTGTCATGTATGCACTATGGAGGGGGCATAAGATTTAGTGCATTTAAAAAAGAAATGAAGATCAAATTTCAGCTACTGGTTTCCCACCCTGCCCTCAACACGCACTAGCTCATCTAAAAACAATACTGAGAAAAAGGTTTTTGATCATTTCATTCAAATATTAAATTCATATTTTATCTTTATGACATTTAAAGTGATATATTTCAAACCTTTGGTTTAAAGTTGATCCTGTGATTAGAATAGAATAGAATAGAATAGTATAGAACTTTATTGATCCCTTGGGAGGGTTCCTTCAGGGAAATTAAGGTTCCAGTAGCAGCATAAGTACAGAAAGCAGAAGATAGGCAGAAAAAAAATAATTTAGTATATCTATTTAGTTATCTGTTCAAATTAGAATTTAAATGCTGTAATATTTTTGAGATTCTGGATTTCTGTTTTTTTTAGCTATAATATATATGAGCTATATATTACTGATCAACAGTAAACGCGAAAAGGCTTGAAATGCAAAGACATAAATAATAAAGAAAAAGTGTAAAATGGTTCAAATGAAGATTGACTGTCAACAGTATTTATAACAGAAGCACAGTTTGTGACTAAAACTATGAAGCACCAAAATAAACAAAGTTAATTTTTACATTTTAAACTCACATTCATTCAGTTCATGCCAGGAAATTGACTTGTTATATTCTGGGCGTTACTTTGGTCGGACAGAGAAAGAAAAGCAGCGTGATTTGACCTCGGTAAATGTGCGATTTATTGATTTATTTATTTATTTCTCCTTCCAGAGGGCAGCAGAAGGTGGCATGCGGTGAGAAAGCCCTCAGTGGAATGGCTCCTCTGTTGGCCTATGGCAAGAACTAAAGCTCATTAAAATTTCAGCTCCTTCTCTCTTTATTTCCGCTGTGTTTCAGAACACTGAGTGTTTGCGAGAAGACGGGGCTCCTTTTGATGAATAATGCTTGTTTATTTATTCATAAATTTATTGTGTTAATACTGATTCTGGGGTGACTTGCTGTGTGGGTGGAAATCAACGGTAATGAAGGCTGATCAATACTTACAAGTCCAGCAAGTTCCTGTGTGGACTGAATCACCGCATGCATAATTCGGAACTGTATCGTGCTCTGATTCATAACATTAGTGGGGTGATTTGTGTTGATATTGTGGCTTTTTTTTCCAGCTGAATGTTAGAGTAGATAATGCTGTTTCGGTGTGCTGCTGTTTAAAAACAGCCACATTAAATCAAATATGTAGCCCAAATATGTGAATATGCCATGACAGTTATATATATATATATATATATATATACACACACACACACACACACACACACACACACACACACACACACTCCACATGTGTACATTCATATGGTGTAACCAGATCTGTGTGTAGAGCGTTTGCTGAGCCGGTCTTTCTCCTTGTTTTCCTGAGCACTGACGCTTGGCTGCTCGGAGGCTGTGGCTCTCCCTTTGATGGCATGCAGATGAAGGGATGTGAGGCTTGCTTGCTAATCCAGCAGTCACAGCTGATGGGCGTGAAGATGAGAATGTGAGCCGGATGCCCGGGGGGCAGGGGGTCCCAATATCACTGACAAGGAGAGAAGCAAATGGAGCTGCTCAGTGTGTGTCATCGTCCTGAAAGCAGCACAAAGGAATGGTTTGCGTTAGCCGGAATGCTGCCCAAATAAGGCTGTGAATGGTATACGGGAACGGTTTGCAGGACAAACAAAGGTCTTGCCTAAAATGTAGTGGATCAGAGTGGATATGTTTGGTGTCTGACAGTTACTTCTGTGGTTGAGTTGTGATGCTTATGTAGCTGACAAGCCAAATCTGTAAACAAGTTTCAAGCATAAAGATGTTTGCTTGCTTTTTGGTGAGTTTCGTACCGAAAGAAAGCACATCAGCAAGTCTGAGAAGTGTGTGGTCATTCAGGTGTGCAGTTATTGTGATGCTAGTATTATGATGATTGATTGTCCTAATTTCCCCCCAGTTTGGAATTGCCAATTCCCCAATCCCACTACTACTCTCCCCCAATCACATTCTTCTGACACATTTTGTATCATTGCTGGGCTGCCAATGCGCTCGGAGGAAAGTGCCGTGCCCCCAGCTCCAATACAATACCTAACAGACACCTGTGCCAACCAGCATCACATTGAGTGTGATGTGGGGAGAGAGTGCCATCTACCCAAGTTCTCTCAGAATCCAGCTGCCAATGGCAAGCTGCATGACCCAGGTTTCGAACCTGCGATCCACAGTTCATAGTGGTAGCTCATTAAACCCGAGCCACTCGGTGTGTCCATTGTGTTTCATCCACATTAGCGTCATAGCTGCAGTGCAAAACTAAAACGGGACATTTAAGAAACATATCTTGACTGCCTGGGAGCACAGGCCACAGGACACCCTCTTATTTCAGAAACAAAAGGGAAAATGACATTGAGATGCCTCAGCAAGTAATGGGTGAGGGTGTCATAAGAGGTTTTGCAAATCTGATTGCTGTAATTAATTTCTGAGACAATGCTGGTCTCCTTCGATATGCTACTTCCCACCCTTGATCCAATATGGAGGCTTTCAAGCTGGCAGCCATGGTCTGAACATAGCCTGAAAGGTTGAAGATTGACCCGCTCACTCATTACCTGCTTGCTTATGCAGATACGTCATTTTTTCCTTTCATGTATGAATTAAAAGGGTGTTCTGTGACTTCGCTCACCCTGTATTTCAATTTTGGCTTCTTTTACCTAATTTGAGTCCTACAGTTATTGACATTGTTTAGAAATTTAATGATGAATGGTCCAATAGACATGCTGGAATTAAGTTAAATTTAGAAGCCGATATTGCTTCTTCTGTAAAGTTGCCATTTTGGAAATAGAATGTATAATCATGGCTTGTCAAATCAAAGCCTCAGATTCTGTCGTCGCTGGACTGCTGAGCAGGGACACGTTTCCAGAATAATGTTTTGGTAGCTCCACCTTATCTTGACAGGCTGAAGCAGAACAACAGATTTGCAAACACTTGCAGACGTCTTTTACGGGAGCTTGAAAAGCCCCATTCAATTTGAAGGCAAGAAACGGAGGATGAAAGATTAATCGATCTTCCGCACATTCCCAAGCACTGGAATTAATCAGACTGGCTCATGCAAAAGCATTGCCGCGTTTGATGCTTACAGGTGTGTGATGTACAGAATATTTAAAGGACCCATCTCCTATTTGTGTATTTACGTATTTTATAGGCAGGCTTATGATGCTTTTGTAGGTTTATATACCAAAAAGGATTCATTTGTGCATGATTTTCCTAGAAACTGAAAAAGCTATTTTAAAACACCCTGCAGATTCATACTGGATTACAAAGTGTTCACACTGAAAACTACACACATTGTAGATTCATCCTGGATTAAGATCACTCCACAGTTCTTATTGTCAGAATGTAAAAACTACACTTGCCGTGGATTAATACTGGAATTGAA
The DNA here is from genome assembly GCA_034509495.1 of Acestrorhynchus altus. Taxonomy (NCBI): domain Eukaryota; kingdom Metazoa; phylum Chordata; class Actinopteri; order Characiformes; family Acestrorhynchidae; genus Acestrorhynchus; species Acestrorhynchus altus. Next base: position 5,650,675 of record CM067502.1, on the reverse strand, counting down.
TCACACTGTAGTTTGAGAACCTACACTAGTTGAGAACCAAAAGGAACATTTAAAGAACATTTATATGAATTTGATCGGTTGATCGGTTTTTCAGGACCTTCAAGAGATCCATATTAATTTGCTTTAACGGAAAGGAAATCTTTTTTACCCATCTCAACACAATTAAGAAGATAAAATGGTGGTGGTGGAGATGGTGATGGTGTTTATGGGGATGGAGCCCATGGCCACCTGATGACAGGACCACCGCTTACAACGTTACGCCAGTCAGATACCCAGCACCTTCACCGTTTTCCTTCCATTTAGGAACACGCACATTTGAAAGCAGTGATGTGTTCTGGAGTGTGAGACTCAGTGAGGGTGTAGTTGGGAATGCACGTGTGCTGTGACCGTGTGAAAGGGCGAGGCATTGCCTAGCTTGTGTCAGAGCGCTGTGGTATAGCAGGAGAGGAGCAAAGCATCGTGGGAAAGGACAGAGGCAGCTCAAGTCCTGCTGCAGTGAAGAGATAGTGGAGTTTACACACCGAGCACAAGCCCCGGGAGGTGGCTCCTTAGGGGAAAAGCCATGGTGTGGATTGGAGATGATGTCCTGTGTGTGTGTGTGTGTGTGTGTGTTAAGCAACAGCAAGATGGACAGAGAGAGAGAGAGTGTGTGTATGTGTCTGTGTGTAAAGCAACAGTTAAAATGGATTTTGTGTGTGTGTGTGTGTGTGTGTGTGTGTGTGTGTGTGTGTGTGTGTGAGAGAGAGTTAAGATGGACAGATACAGTAGAACCCTTCAGTCTCCCTCACTCTGTTAATTAACAGCCTGTGAGCTCCCAGGCAGGATTAACTCAAATACGCACACAAGTATAAGGACCATCCTTTTCCCCTTCCCCCGCTTTAGTTTTCCTTTTTCACCACCATGACTTAACCTCCTTCACACACACATTCACCCACACACCACCCCCCACCCCTCTGGCCTGCTCCCTCTCTCTCTCTCTCTCTCTCTCTCTTTCTCTCTCTCTCTATGCTCCGTGTGCACTGTTCCACATTCCGGTGCGTGTATTTCTTATGGAAATGTGCTGCGAGGCAATTAGCCTTTCTTTCTCAGGACCTTGGAGAGCTCCTCACTTTGACGTCTATATTGCATGTGCACATTCTCAGCTAAGGCAGGTGCTAATGACTCATTTTCTATTGATTAATCTATTGAATATTTTATTGATTAGTCAACTAATTAATCTAAATCACATTTTTTTTCTCCCAAACATCAAACGGTTTCATTTGATTCCTTTGCCTTTTATTTTGTCAGCAACGAACTGTAAGTCACCATATTATGTAGCACAGCAACATGTAAACACAGGTTTACAGACTGAAGAGTAGAAATTTAAGTGTAAATTGGAAACTCCAGCCTGAAGACACTGAACTCCAGAAGAAATCAAAGTTTATATCAAATTTAAAAGTATACTGATCTCAGTTCTACCTGATCTACTGTATGTTTCCTCCTCACAGAAGAAATGAGCTTCAAATCACAGCAGAAATAAAATGTGTCAATAATGTAATGTCTGATTGTAATGTCCAATCAAGCCCTAAAGGCCAGAGACCACCGCCCAAACACTCCCAACGCAAACACCAAAGACAGTAAGGGGCGTTCTGGTTTCCATTTACACAGCTGTGCAGTAGAGTCACTCCATAATTCATATCTACAGTGTTGGGAGTGTAAGGACTGCAGGACTCACCGTTTTGTTTCCTGCTCTGGCTGTAATAAATGCTCAGTATTTCACAGTCATTTCCTTTGAACTCATCCTTGTCGGTGGGAATGTGGGTTTTTATCCCAGAACAGGTGGAAAGTTGAATCCGGTCTGGCTTTGGGGCTTCGTGATGGAAAAAGCCCCTCTGCTCCATTGGGACCATAATAACGGCAAACAATGTTTGTCCAAGAAGACAGCTAACCTGTGGAATCAGTGGACTGTTTGGATTCTCCACCTGTGCATCACAACTATGCCATGCCTTGGGTGTTTGGAAACTTTTAGAAACCTAGTACTTAGTCGAGTCCGACTCTGTTACAGCTACCATAACTTTGAAACTGCAAAATACTATGGTGTTGCTAGGAGTCCCTGGAGGAAACCCATGCACACAGAAGGAGAACATGGAAAATCCACCTATATAGGGCCTTGAACCAAGGAACCCAGTGCTGGGAGAAGCTCTAACCAACATTCTAACCAGCAAGCCACCCTGCTGGATTAGATTGGACATAAAAATCATTTACAGATCATAAAGAACACCTATAAAATATTTTTTGTTGAGGAGTGTAGCTTCCAGGAGCTTAAGTATGTGCATAATTTGATCTGCTCTAAAAGCAGCATTCACTTTACATCCAATGCCGTCCCTCCCTGTGTTATTTCGAGGATGATTTATGCCTTGGGGTGATTTTTCTCTCTTGTCTGACGATGCTTTAAATTGCACGGCATGAGGCTGTTTGCTGTTGACAAGTTTACGTTTGTGCCAGCTGTCCAAGCCTTTACTCACTTCCCTGTTATATTAACCTCATGCTTTATTCGAGGTGCCTCGCGTTGAATGCTCCGCCACCACGCTAAGCCACATTTTGCCGCTCACCGCTGAAATAACTGGGATCTTCAGACAGCATTAGAGCGGTGCGGCTCTTTTGAAAGGCAGATGAGGCACGCTCTTGCTGAGGAAGCTTCGTTTTCTCCGTCATTACACCTGACCTACAAATGTGCAGGCTAGCGTGTTTGAATCAGGCTGGTGCTCATAGACGTGCAGTGATGATGCGCTGATGTTCGACGCTGCGGAAATGGCTCTGGGACCTTTGCGAAAGTGCGATTTGCTCAGTCTCAGGTGGAGTGAAGCCTCAATTCTTCAATTTCTAGAGTGCTGCGTTGTGTAAATGCACTGTTTCTAAAATGCAAGAATCGCATTCTGTGGATGTCCATGCAGAAAAGAGAGAACACCACACTTCACGCACGGATACTTAATTCTGTCTTTGTTAATCAACCAGCATGTCAGCATTTTATAAAAGCGTTTTATTATGTTTATTATTTAAATGTGGCAGTTTGATATGCAGAAATTTCCAAACGCTGTGTTCTCATCCCCGTTGCTCCCTTTCAGCTCACAGAGTTGTTTCTCACACATGGAGCCAGCAAAGTGATAACAGATTCTAGGCTCTGCATTGACGCTGACAATGGTGGTGGTGTGTTAGTGAGTATTGTGCTGGTTGAAGTGGAACAGCAGGGCTGTTGGAGTGTTTAAACCCCTCAGCGTCACTGCTGGACTGAGAATAGTCCACCAAACCAGACATATCCACTTGTATCAGCACAACACTAACAAACCATCACCATGTCAGTGTCACTTCGGTGCTGAAAATGACCCACCACCCAAATAATACCTGCTCTGCGGTGGTCATGTGGGGTCTTGACCACTGAAGAACAGGGTGTGGGGACACTAACAAAGCGTGCCGAGAAACAGAAGAACTACAGTCTGTAATTATAGAACTACAAAGTGCTCCTGTGTGGGAATAGGAGCTGTTAAAGTGTTTAGAATGTGAATGTAGAAATAAAGAGGTGTTCATAATGTTATGGTTGCATTCTGGGATTTAAGGTGCACCCATTGCTGACACATAGCAGTTCTAGTTCCTGTAGAGAAGAACAACCAATAGTATAGGACTCTCTGGAGGCAGCTATGCATGAGCCCATTGGCACCATTCCTACTGCCAGATGTGGGCTAGAGGGGAATAAAGCCCTGCACCATTCCTAGTCGTGGAGCAGTGGAAAGATGTGCTCCATGATGGAACCCTTTTGGGAGGAGTTTGAGAGTGGAGGATGAGGTGGGCTGGTGATCATCCAACATCCTCACCCCGCTAATGCTCTTGTTGCTGAACGCAGTCAGATCCTCACAGCAATGTTCCAAATCCTTCCCTGGAGAGTAGAGACAAATCAAAATCAGGATAAAATCTTTCAATATTTCAAGAGCCTTGCATTTAGAAGAAAATAAGCAGATGTCCCAATACTTTTGTCTCCATCGTGGATTTGTATTAAGTACGTAGTGAATCTGTGGAATCTGTAACCACTTTCCTGGGGGGCTGGTTTTTTTTTTTTAGCTCCAGTGTAACATTTTAGTTCAATTCTAAACTGTTATTCCTGCTAATCACACAAGCCCTCAAGTCCTCGGAGTCGTCTAACTCAAGGTAGTCGACGTTTAAGACGAGATGTTTGCGCTGGTAGGATATGAAAAGTGCAGCTGTTTATTTGTTTGCTGATTGTTGTTGTTTGTGTAGAAGAGTATTTGAGAGAGAGAGAGAGAGAGAGAGAGAGAGAGAGAGAGAGAGAGGTGAACCACATTAATGAATCTGTTTTGGCCCGAGGAAACGGCTCCATGAGGAACACTCGTAACTGATCTTTCCCGCATGTTGTTCTGGAGGGCTGCCAGGACCCTTCCCCTGCTCGAACGGAGCAAGAGCAATGGAAGACGGCGACTCGCACTTCACCCTGCTCTCGCTTACCTACTCGTCTAACCTGCTGGAGCATCCTGTCTGCTTTCATACCAGTTTTGCAAGCCAATACGGAGTGTAGTTTTACATGTGGCCTGTACCGAGTGGGCACAGCTAAAATGGACCTGGACAAGAAAGGTTTTGAGTAGCTGAGTCTGTAATGAAAAAATGTGACATCAATTTTTTATACATGAACTGAACATGATTTAAATCACTAATCTGGAAAGACTGGAGATCAGAAAAGGACAGTCAGAGATGAGTGATGAAAAGGACAATGCCCAACGTGACACGCCCTTTAACCCTGGGCCAATTTTGTGGCACGTTTTCTACTTTTATTGACTAAAAAAACTGGAGAAGTGTTTATTGGAGACAGACCAGATATTTGAATTATCAGGAGATTCCAGGCTAATCAAATTAAGGTACAAATGATAAGAATTTAAATATTTAAGTATAGTTTTTATCAATTTTCTTCACTTCAGTTTATTTATTTATTCATTTTATAAGGACTAGAACATGGTTTACGTCCTGTTGGAAATTGATCATACAAAGTGTTTTTGATCTTAAAATGCAATAACGTTGATGAATTATTTGTAATTATTTGATCGATGTGGATATTTATAATAATATGTTCTTCAAAATACTTTGGACAGTGGTCCACATAAATGTAATAAATTATTATTACAATTTTTTTTATTTGTGTATGTAACAGAATTATCCCTTCTCAGGACTTTTATTCTGAAAATTGCAAATGTGAGCAAAAAGCGAGCGAACAGCCCCTCCATTCTTATTTTCCTCTGCGTCATTGATGAAATTAGCCCTGCCCCGCTCCCGCTGGTCATTCACAGGTTACACACATGGACGGAGCAGTAAATATGCACTGTAAGTATGTAAAATTGTAAAAGATAAAAGATGTGTGGGTGGATTGTTTGTTAGGAAGTGACATAGAAATGATTGTAGATATATATGTGGATAGATATGTAATTAAATTACCTATGACATAATTAATTACATCTCAATGCAGCCATGTGTTGTACAGTTAATTTATTAAAGACAGATTGATTCTGCTCAAGATCATTTATTGTACTCCAGAAGTGATTATTAATGTCATAACACATTAGGTCACATGATTTGGTGGTATGTCGTAGTTCAGGAGCGAGCCTGCTGGGCATTATTCAGATGCTTATTGCGTTCTTTTATCAGTGCAGGTGAGCAAACCCAGTGAGTAGGTGGTGGTGTCTGGTTTTGTCCAGGCGAGTAGACATTGTCCACAGACCTGAATCACTGAATCGTTGGTCATGCGAGGCATCATTCATTGATGTGGTCTGACCTTATTTAACTCTGTCTTCTCAGCTCATTCTAGGACGTCTGTTTCGCAGACCACTGATCTGAATTAGAGCTCTGGTCATCAGGATCTGAACTAATGATGAATTTTTTATGTGATATATTTCTTGATTGGGAGGAAGGTCTACACTTTGAGGGCGTCCTGTGCTTATGTAGAAGGAGAGCTTCAATTGAAATGAGGATTTAGGGGGTTTCATGGATGTTTCTTGCAGATCTTTTAAATTAAAATGTCTGTTTCCGATGAAGGTAGTGGGATGTTGCAGCTGTTAACGCCGCAGCAAGTCATGCCATCAGGAGTTGAACCGCCCCCACAGTGCACCCCCACCCCCAGTTTCCCCCAGGCCGAGTCTAGCAGCCCCACTTTCACTGTAGCACAGCAGACAGCAGCACCACATCTGTGGTTCCAAGTCAGAAGAAGATATAGAAATGTGTCCCCCATTAGTCTTAGTACCCCCTCCCTGCCTCTCTCTCTTTCTGTCTCTCTCTCTCCCTCCATCTTTCTCCCCCGCTCTTCTCTCTCTCTCTCTCTCTCTCTCTCTCTCTCTCTCTCTCTCTCTCTCTCTCTCGCTTATTCTCTCACTCTCTCTCTCTTCTTCTCTCCTTCTCTTTCCCTCTAATCCCTACCAAGGCCATTCTCTGATGGGATTGAGTGGGTGGGAAATAAAGGCTTTTCTCTCTCACACACACAGACACACTCTCTGACGTATCATGCAATTTATAAAGCTTTATTTCCACGATTGTTAGTTTACAGTCTTGCACAAGCAATGCAGAAAATGACTGGTAATGCAGATTATTGCTTATAGATTATAGATTGTACAGCTTGTGTTCCCAGAAGCCTGTGGTGGACAACTCCAGTGTCACGCCACAATACATAAGATACTGCGCACCCAAAGGGTTCTGTGGTATACAGGGTTTCTGTGGCATACAGGCTCTGTGGCATACAGGGCTCTGTGGCATACAAAGGTTTCTGTGGTATACAGTTGTTTCAGGTATACAAAGGTTTGTGATTATCCAGGGTTTGCGGCATACAGGGCTCTGTGGCATACACAGGGTTTAAGTGGTATACAGGGTTTCTGTGGTATACAGGGTTTCTGTGGTATACAGCGTTTCTGTGGTATACAGCGTTTCTGTGGTATACAGGGTTTCTGTGGTATACAGCGTTTCTGCATTATCGAGGGTGTCTGCAATATCCTGGGTTTCTGTAGAATTTAAGGATTATGTGCCAGGGTATGTAAAAGGGGCGTGCAGCTTTTGCTCCTCAGGTGGTTTATCATTTTACTCTTAACATTAATATTGCCCTCTTCTGGATCGAGCAGGGAGCACATTATTATAGTTGTGTTTCAGTCTCTCTAATTCATATTTGGCCCTCCATGTTTTTTGTACAGCCCTTCGAGTTCTGAAGAACAGAGATATATTTAGCTACAACACTTGCTCTCAACATCTTCTGTATGTATAACTCTGAAAGAGAAGGGAATGAATTATTAATTTCTTACTACTTTTTTTAATACTCTCTCTCTCTCTCTCTCTCTCTCTCTCTCTCTCTCTCTCTCTTACATTTGAATAGTATTTCATATATCCCACCTCTTCCATGAGCCATTTTGACTTCCCTGAGGACCAGTCCCTCAGAGAGAAAACTCTGGCCTTTCCCCAAATGCCACACCACAGTTTTGCTCCTCTATTAAAATGCTCTCTGAACCATCACACATCCCGTTAGGGATCCTGTTTTCATTTGAGCTTCAGGCAGGATTCAATCATGCCTCAATAAAACCCATTGCCTCTTGTGTTTCCAGGCCTGCTCTGCTTTCCGAAAGAGGATGAAGACTTGTTGTGTGTGTGTGTGTGTGTGTGTGTGTTTGTGTGCTTTTCAGGCTTTAATATTTGGGAATTAGTATTGGTGGCTGGTCAGAGACCCGTGGCAATAACAGAATGGCGGGCAGATGGCTTGACACTAAGGGTCAGGCCCTTCTCTGGGCACATAGTTCAAATCTACAGCACTTGTGAGAAATCTATTCTTCAATGGTTCTTAATAAAGACATGGATTTAAATAGAACCAAGACAACTCAAAGAACGATTTGGAAGTGTAAATGGGTCTACGTCTGATGCCTCTTTTTGAACTGCCACCATTGCATCATTGCTGGGCAGCCAACATGCTTGGAGGAAAGTGATACAACAGCTGAGAGACACACGAGTGGTGATGTGGTGATGCACCATCTTTCCACCCAGAGAGAGCACGGGCAGTTTTGCTCTCTCAGATTCCACCTGCTGATGGCAGTGGTGAGATTTAAGAATGTACTTCTAGCAGAATCCTTCTTAGTGCGAGACTTTATAGAACCACTTTAATAAAGAACCTTGTACAGTAGATTGATTGTGAATCGTATATGATGCATGATGCACTTCCTAATGATGCATTTGCATTACGTTGTATTATGAAATGTATCATGACACATTTCACAATTCAGAAGTACTGGCTGTTTAATGTTGCACTTTAATAACCGTTCAAATTTGACTCCTCTAACGATGACGCTCTCTTACGTGGTTTTCATGTTGTGCACACATCTTCAAGTGGACTGATGTGGCTTTTTTACTGCTGCTGATTGTGGTGTGTGTTGGTGGTTCCCTGTTGGTTTTGTTTGTTGCTCTGCAGTCTTTAACTGATTTAATTGATTGGCCTCAGTGAATCTCTCAGGCTTGGCCATAATCAGGACTTGATTGAAAGCATGAACGTGGGCCCCAGCGACACTGTGGTGTTTCTCTGCCATTCCTTGGGATGTGCTGGAAATCAATGAATGGAGCGCCATTGCAATATAACCAAAGGTGTCGGTGCCTAGAGCTCCTTTGTTTAAGCTCCTTTGTTTGACCTGCTTGTGCATGAGTGGGAAAATGCCCAGGCATTACTTTCTGTCACTATAATGTCACTTCTGTTTAAAGAAACTTGTTAAACAAGGTTCTCCAGGGGTTCCTTAATAAATGCAATGAAAATATTATGCAGATTTTCAAGGAGATTCGATTGTTTAGGTAACGTTGACAACTGTGTTGTTAATTTTAGTGCATTAAACCTTTTCAGTCTTCTGGGACCTCATGTGGCTCTGCATACTAAGGTGCTAGCTGCTTTGCCATCAGCAACCAGAAGCCAGAGAGTGCACAACTGGCCATACTCTCTCTGGGTGAGTAAATGCACTCTCTCGTTTTTTATGCCAGGACGTGTCCGTCTGACGGAGGTGGCAGAGCTGGGGACCTGGCACAGACTCTTAGCACATTGGCCACCCAGTGGGGGCTGACTTAACATGTATCTGAGGTTTAAATGTTCATGGCTAGATGTTTGGGTAAGAACATCATCAGAACATCACGACTGTTAATGTCTTGGTGCCAGATGGCGCTGGGCATTTTCAAAGTTCTTGGTGTCCAAACCTCGACAAGTCCGCTGTTGTCCTACATGATATTAGTGGTGTAAATATAATGGTGATTGAAAGGTTGCCAGATTGATTCCCTGAACTGGCAGGACATGACGGAAGTGCCCTTGAGCAAGACACGTAACTCTTCAGCTGCTCCCGGGCACCACGGCTGCCCACCATCCCAGCCATGTGTGCCCAATGCCCCCTAATGTGTCTATGTGTGTGTAAATCTGAGGTTTACCCTGCTGGTGTTTGCAGGTTATGGAGGAAGTCGTAATGAGTGATTGATTGGGTTTATTGGCTGTCCTAAACTGGGGAGATTAGTTCTGTATAGATGGTTTAGGCAACACAAGACAGTTCAAAGAGCCATTTGAACATCTTTACCTGGTTGAATGTTGATGGCAAACCTTTTGTAGGTTCTCTCATTACAGGCCAAAGAATGTATTTTCAATACCTGTGTTTTATACAGTGGTGTGTAAGTGTTCGTAAAGCTCTAAATGGACCATATCCTCCCTTCCAGGCTTTACCATTCACATGGGGCCCATAAACAGTATTTTACCGGGACTAGAACAGTCGTCTGAAAATCTGATGTCTAGCAGGAGTTCGAAAGAGTTTGAAAAACACATTCAGTCCCTAAAAACCTATTTTTACTACTGTATTTAAAGTTTATGTGTATAAAGAAGAAATGAAGATTTCAATAAGACATCTTCATGCTAGAGCTACCCTTCCTGGTGTCTTTGAGATTGCATGTGGGGGAGGAGCTAAGAGCAGGGGGCGGAGCAGTGCAGTGGAGCAGATAAAAGGTTTTCCGAAAGACTGAAACCGAAAGTTTGGAATGATATTGCCAAAGTCCATATCTCACACTCTGTTTATATCCCAATATCGATATAAATATCAGCATATCACCCACCCCTACAAATGGTCTATAAAAGGTTTGGAATACCCTGTTTTTGAATGAATAGGCCATATCTGTCCAATATTCATATGGTTCTGATTCAATTCCATAATTAGAACTACAGTGGCAGCGCTAGAGCTATATTCTTCTGCAGCTCTTTTGCCTCAGGCGGCGCCATTCACTGCGCACTCACATACACAAACAGTACATACACACACAACTACAGACCACCATCCTTTTATTTCTGTGCTTGAGTCTGATCCTCCATGACGTACCAGTCAAAGGTTGACTCCGACAAAAAGACTAAGCCACATCTATCAGTCCAGAAAGGGGGAATAACATAGATAAGCCATAACATTGAAACTGAAGTGGAATTGCATTTCAATGGCTTCTATCAAGGGGTTGAATATATTATGCAGCAGGATGTCGGTCGGTTCTGTGTCGGTGTGTTGAAGCAGGAAAATGCTCAAGCGTACCAATCGGAGACACTTTGCCGAGTCAAATGTCTCCGATTCAATCATCAGAACATCACGACTGTTAATGTCTTGGTGCCAGATGGCGCTGGGCATTTTCAAAGTTCTTGGTGTCCAAACCTCGACAAGTCCGCTGTTGTCCTACACGATATTAGTGGTGTAAATATAATGGTGATTGAAAGGTTGCCAGATTGATTCCCTGAACTGGCAAGACATGACGGAAGTGCCCTTGAGCAAGACACGTAACTCTTCAGCTGCTCCCGGGCACCACGGCTGCCCACCATCCCAGCCATGTGTGCCCAATGCCCCCTAATGTGTCTATGTGTGTGTATATCACTGTGTGTGGATCTAAGTGCACATTTGCGCTTAGGTTAAGGAATCTAAATGGCAGGAATTTGATGAGTTTGATTGCCATTTTCCCCCACTTGGAGCTGTTTCCTCTATTTTCCCCAAATTCCCGAGTGCTGAGTGCAGATATTGGTGAGCCCGGCATTTGCTTATTCTTTTAAATATTCATAAGCTGCCCTCCTTTTCCGGAGGGTTAGATTTTGCTACTCACTTAGTCAGCACTGTCTGTTCAGCGAGAGAGCGAGGGGAAGAGGTTCTTGGGTTTAGAGGGGAAAAAAGGACAGATGAAGACTTCAAAGAAGGAAGAATCTATAGTTGGAATAGGCTAAAGGAATTCTCCCATACGGAAGCTTATATAACCTCTATGGTTCGCACAAAGGCATCATATGTTATTAGTGAACAGTGCCAGGCTATCTAAGCTTGTGAAAAGCTGTTATGGCTTCCATGCAGTACATCTCTATCCCTACACATGTGCCGTATGTAGCTGAGCTGTTGAGCTGGGGGGGGCGGGGGGCTTTTGTGGCAACAATGCGCCTCTTTTCCGATCGGCAGGAGGCCACGTGTGTGCAGCTGGTTTTAAAGGGACGTAAATGTTTTGTTGCAGGGCTGCTGCAATTTGTATTAAAGCCATCTGTTTCCATGGTGACGTTCACCCCACGTCTTCCGAGATATTTCTGGAATGGAACTTATTTGTGCGTGCACACACACACACACGTACACACAAACACACACACACACACACACACTCAGAAACAGAAGTGTGCTCAGAACACTCTCACACATGAGAACCCAGTGTACTGGGAGGAAGTTACACAGAAAGTGTCACTAAGTCTAATGTAGTCACAGCTACAGCCGCCTGAGAAGGGTTTCTTCAGAGATATTGTTTAGCTGTTTAGCTCAAACAACGTGAGGCTCTTCAGGAAGTCGTTTGGTGAGAAAATCAAAAGGCAAATGCAACAAAATAGCCACAAATTGATAATCACTGAAATGTTTCCATGAAGTCTTCCAGTCTGTTGAAACGGCATCCAGTTACCAGGTTAAGGTGGCTCATTCTGACTAACCGTACTTGCTGAATGCATCCTGGCCAGCTCAAGCTGGTCAAGCTGGTTAAGATGGTTGACCAGCATAGATCTTGACCAGCACGGTTCGCCCTGAAGAACTTCATTATGTCCTGTTGTCGTCATCTACACAGGCTGCATCTCCCTATAATTGCCACTGATTGATTTATAGAGGGATGTGCATCGTTGTTTTATCAGTGCATGAGCTGCCTTTCCAAGTGTTGTGCTGAATTCTGAATTCCGACTTCCTTCATGTCCAGCATTGCACGGTGGAGTGAGCATGGATTACCCCTCTGTTTATGAATACAGATTAATGTACAGTTAAAGTAGATACAGGAATTGCAATTGTGCTCGGTGTGGTGGTGAGGTGGTGGGGCAACATAGCAGTGATGCTCTATATATGAATTTAAGGAGCTCCCTAGCCACAGTGATGGAGACTCATGGGGAGGAGGTCATGGACCCTAGGGACTTGAGAGGGCAAAAACATAGGGCAAAGTAGCCCCTCATTATTAAGCAAGTGCCTCGAGCAGCCCATTTGGGTTTAGACAGTATTTAGTTGTGTTAATAAGATTCATTATGTGGCTTCTGACTTTGGGACACTCTGATCAAAATGGTCCATAGGTTCATTCCAATCACCACAGCAGGTCCCTGTGAAGTGGACTATGCAGGAAGTTTGGAAGTAACCTGAAGTTCAGAACCACAGGGAGTGTAAACGTTCAGTTTGCTTACTTTAGAAAGCAAATGAGCCGCCAGAGATGTGGTGAACGCCGTGCGCTGTCCTTTACTTGATGCTGCAGGGCATTCTGCACGAAATGATTTCACCATTTGAAGTTCCCTGAGCAGATATCACGTGATTATTGTGTGGGGAATAAAAGGGGACTGCTTAAGCACCCTGTGGAATGGAATGCAGCTCATGTCCAAGAAACATAATAAACCCATCATCATAAACCTAGAACGGTCTATTTTTCAAATCGACCAACATGTACATTATTAAATTGTCCTGTAATATTATGACCATCTCTTTGTTTCTACATTCACTGTCCATCTTTTGGACGTTCACTTATAACGGAGCACTTTGTGGTTCAATAATTACAGGCTGTACAGGGCGTATAACCCACGCAAGCTTAACAATGTTTAGTCACAGTGGCCTTTTAGCTCTCGTGCAATGTAAAAGTAAAACTTTAGGCAGCAAACATATCTTGGCAGATCATCTGCACTGGATGTGAAGTGAAAATGCACGTTTGTTTTTTGATCACTGTAAAGTGAGCACTCTGGGAGATGTAGACGTAATGCGCACACAAAAAAAAGCTGAGCTGCGGTTGGAGGGAGAAGGCTGTAAAAATAGACCAGCTGTCATGCATGAGCAGCACTTTTGGATCTGCAGAGCATCTTCAAAACCGAGCATGTGTAGCATCCATATAGGCATCCACATCTGAGCACAGAATCATGCTCAACTGTGGCACAGGCCAGATTTCCTTTGGGAGAGAAAACGGCGCTGGAAAAATCAGATCCGACTGACAGCCAAGCCATCTGAGGGGTTCTGTTTGAAGGACTTGTGACGGCTGACTGTGCCCTCTCTCTATCTTTCCTTTTTCCCTTCTTCCTTGCCTCTCTGATATGTGTGTGTGTGTGTGTGTGTGTGTGTGTGTGTGTGTGTGTGTGTGTGTGTGTGTGTGTGTGTGTGTGTGTGTGGGAAAGAGCGGGTATCTATTCAAGTTGCATTTATTTTTGGCTCACAGGAAGTCTGTGCAAACAAAGACTCTTGAGTCACCAAAACGCACAATAGGGCCAAGCATCGATTCAGTGGCTGCACCAGTGCCACCGCCAGCCAATTACACAAACCAGCCGAGAGAATCCACAGCACATTCGAAAGCCTCTTTTCTCCCCTGCTTTCCGTAAGAAATATCACGATATGAAGCGGGAAGCCTGAGCAATTTCAGAGACCCCAAAAAAAGGCTTCTCTGGGGCTTTCTCTTTATATCTGTCGCATGGAAGGTTCACATCCTACTGTATTCTTATTTTGATTGTCTTCATCTGCCACTCGTTACTCATTTTCACATTTACATACATCGTCATATGCAGTGCATCCGGAAAGTATTCACAGAGCTTCAGTTTTTTTTTGCACGTTTTGTTCAGGTTTAAATGAATTTTTCCATCAAAATTCTACACACAAAACCCCACGATGAGAAAATGAGATGTTTATTTGGAATCGAATTTTGCCAATTTATTTAAAATAAAACACAAAAATATAACATGTACATAAGTATATACAGCCTTTGCCTTGACCCTCAAAATTGAGCTCAGGTACATCTAGTTTCCATTGACCATCCTTCAGATGTTTCTACAGCTTGATTGGACACCTGTGGTAAATTCAGCTGATTGGACATGATTTGGAAAGACACACACCTGTTTATAAAAGATCCCGTAGTAGACAGTGCATGTCGGACCATAAACCAAGCTATAAATATTGTCTGTGCACCACAGTAGAGACAGGATTGTACTGAGACACTGATCTGGGGAAGGGTACAGAAAGAATTGTGCTGCATTGAAGGTTCCATTTATCACATTGGCCTCCATCATCCGTAAATGAAAGAAGTTTGGAACCACCAGGGCAATTCCTAGAGCTGGCCGCCCAGCCAAACAGATGGATTGTGGTAGGAGGGCCTTAGTCAGAGAGCTGACCAAGAACCCAGTGGTCACTCCACAGCATTGCTCTGTGGAGAGAGGAGAACCATACAGAAGAACAACCATTTCTGCAGCAATCTTCAGTTTGCCCAAAGGCACCTAAAGGACTCTCAGACCATGAGAAACAAAAAGGCTAATCTTCTTGGACTGAATGCCAAGCATCATGTCTGGAGGAAATTGGCTCATCACCTAGCAAATTCCATTCCTAGAGTGCAGTGATGTACAGAGACATCCTTGATGATACCCTGCTCCAGGGCACTCTGGACCTCAGACTGGGATGAAGGTTTATCATGCAACCAGACAACGACCCTAAGCACACAGCCAAGATAAGAAAGGGGTGGATGTCCTTGAGTGGCTCTGGAGATCTCTAAGAATGGCTCTGCAACGACGCTCCCCATTCCAACTGATAGACCTTGAGAAGTTCTGCAAAGAAGAATGGAGAAACATGCCAGGAACAGAATATGATTCAAATTTATGATCAATATTTATTGATCTACACATACAGAGGTATGGTGTTGGGTATAATACAACATGCCAGATGTCTCTACTTTGAATTGTAGAGGTTCCTAATGGTGTCCTGTGATAATCATCCCATGCAGCTTGAATGTTCCCACTCAGTTCTGCAGATGGTGCGGTAGAGGTGGAGCCTTGATAGAGTGTCCAATAGCATCCCACACATTTTCAATCCGGGATAGGGCTGGAGATGAGACTGGACTTGGTATAGTGTCTGTGTCTGCAGACATGCAGCAGTATGTGGACAAGCGATGTCCTTTTGTAATACCATTGTGTGTGTTTAGAATAAGAAGAACCACTGGTTGCAGAACCTCATTAACATAATGTTGTGCTGTCAGAGTGCCTGTAATGAAGACCAAAAGTCATCGGGCATCATCCGAAATTGCACCATGACACCAGGCCTTCTGGATCCGTGATGCAGGACAACCACAAAAGCGGGACTCCTCACTGCCATTCTGAGTGACTGTATGACTGCAGTTGGTTGATTCCTACTAGGTGCAACTATTTTTGACTGAGCGAATGTATACAGTACATGGGTGCAAAGGAATAGAAAAGTCTGTTAACATTTACTAGCAAACTGCTTTCATTTGTAGCATGAATGGATCAAAGCAGCCCTGACCTGTTGAGACATGGACTCCACAAGACCTTTGAAGGTGTCCTGTGGTATCTGACATCAATACATTAGCAGTAGATCCTTTAACAAGTCCTGTAACATGAGCTGGGACCTCCTTGGACCAAATTAATGTCTCTCAGATCCGTCATAACCCTGTTCACCGGCTTTGCTTTCTTGGAGGACTTTTGGTAGGTACTAACGAGAGCATATAAGAGGAACATCTCATAAGACCTGTCTGATGTTTTCTGGAGATGTCCAGATGTTTTGGAGTCATCTAGCCATTTCAATTTGTCAATCATGTCAGGTTTTCTTCTTCCCACGTGTGAAATATTTTTTGTTGTTGTTGATTTAAAACAATAAAGTGAGAACGACTGACTAAATGGGCTAATTCTGATTTCAGCATTAAGCAAAAATAATTTGTGATCATGTGATTCATTTTCAAACTGGCCCTTTTAGCTCACCTGTGCTGACCCTCATGCAAATGATCACATGACAGCTCGCTTGTTAAGATATTGGCTGATGTGATATTTTGATGGTGTCCTGATTCTTCCTGCTAATCATACCTAATGTGTTTTTCCACAAGGATGATCTTGTTAACTATAAATGAATGTCAAGTGATTATTGAATTACAGGCCAAATAAAATGACACCTTCTTGTCATCTGCCTCCATAAATAACCCATCATGCTCTGTCCATCTTCCGTGATCAATATGGCAGTGATTGCACGTGTCTTTTCGGCTTCTGGCCAGGACAAAAATGGAAAACCAGAGAGAAACAGGGCAGCCCACCAGGACCAGTGAAAAAATGCTGATTTTGTATAAGATTAACACTTTTTTCATCCATTCTTTAATGCAAAAGTCTCCCAGTTCTGAGAGACTCCAGAGCTGTCTTGCATGCGCTGCTCTTTTAAGGTCTATCCACAGATTTTCAGTGATGTTCAGATCAGGGGACTGTGAGGGCCATGGAGAAACCTTCAGCTGTGCCTTTTGAGGTAGTCTATTTTGGGTTTTTTTGGCGTGTTTAGGACCCACAATCCATTTGTAGAAAACATTCTCTTTACAGTTTCAGCTTTTTACAGATGGAAATTCACCGAATCCGTTCTTCCCTCTACATGAGAACTGTTCCTTGTGCCATTGGCTGTAACGCAACCCAAGGCATGTTTGATCCACTCCCGTGCTTTATGGTTTGTATAGACGTTATTTTGTAAACTTCTGATGGTGAATTTTGTGGTGAGGATGCATGTGACATTTACTGCTCACGACTCTTCCATGAAGGCCATATTTCTTCAGGTGTTACTGAACAATATAACAATGTACCACACATTCAGAGTCTGCTAAATCGTCCTGAAGGTCTTTTGCAGTCAAGCAAGGCTTCTGATTTGCTTTTTTAGCAATCCTACAAGCAGCTGTCTCTGAAATATCTCTTGGTCTTCCAAGAGGTCTTCTATCTTCTTAAAGCCTTCTCCTGCTTTGTGGGCTTTGTGAGTGCTAGGCAGCTGCTTAGAAGAACCCTTGACTGCTGTTCTGGGACATGGTTAGAGTTGTATGGGTATTTATAAAGCTTTGAAATTTGAAATCACTTGGCCTTTCCTGATGATTGTGAACAAGCCATAACCCTAACGTGCCAATTCAGGTCTGCTTGTCTAATTATCTGAGCACTGAAATCTCCAGGGTTTCCATACTTTTGAAAGGTACTCCTTTCTTCTTCTTTTTTTCACTCTAAATTTGTATGAGACCAAAATAATGCCCTGCTATTACATAAAGTGTTAAAAAGTGTTTAATCCTTAACTTTATGCCTTTTGGAGATCATTTCATTTTCAACTTGCTTAACTGTTCACAGTAACAGTCATTTTCACCAGGGGTGCCCAAGAATTTGCATTCCACTGTAGCAATAATATATCCCATATGTATTATACGATATAATATAATATAATATTATTTTATCATATATATGGGGCATATTATTGTTTCATGTATATAAAGATAGAATTCATATGGGACAGTATGTCCCATACAAAAAAAAATTGTTTGTGTTAAAATGCATCCCACCTGTCTGTCTGTGATAAATGGGGAAGCAGGGAAAATCTATAACCTCATTCTACGGTCTGTGTGTGTGTGTGTGTGTGTGTGTGTGTGTGTGTGTGTGTAGTGTGCAGTGTGCGTGTGTGTGTGTGTGTGTGTAGAAGGCCATAGACATGTTCTAAGCCCATCCGCCAAATGGAGGAGGGCAAGCTGGAATGGACGGATAAAAGGAAGGGATGGATGGAGGTTGTAGAGGTCTGGGTGGATAGATAGATGGACTGGATGGAGTGTTAGCTCGTTATGGACTGCCAGAGTCATAGACATTTCCCTGGAGTTTAGCAGCTCTAGTCCAGAATGAAGCAGTGATTGATAACACCACTCAAATGTGAACCGAGCGAGAGGCATTACGTCCGTGTGCTCGCTCTCTCCTCTGCTTCGGCTGCTGTACAGTCCACGCACTTGTTAAAGTGGGACCACACACCACCTTGTTAAGGTAATAGCTGGTCTCTGCTCTCAAATTCCTGTCTCAGCATTAGCCCACTGACATACACACACACACACACACACACACACACACACACACACACACACACACACATATATATATATATATATATATATATATATATATATATATATATATATATATATATATATATATATACAGGATGCTGCCCACAGGATGCTATATGTTGGAAATTTCTGATTGGTGGACTGTTCTCAGGCCAGCAGTGACAGTCTGGGGTCTAAACACTCTTGCAGCACTGCTGTGTCTGATCCACTCGTACCAGTGCAACACACACTGACCTGTTACCATTATGTCAGTGTCCGTGCGGTGCTGAGAATGACCCACCATCCACATTATATCTGCTCTGTGGTGGCCATAATGTTATGGCAGCATTCTTTAGAATGGAGTCACTGAAGCTGTATGAATGATACCATTATTGATAACTTTGTATAACAGAGCTGTTAGACATGACCCCCAGTGATAATGTGATGCTATGTAAAGCATGGGCTGCTGGGGTACAGTATGTCGTTTTCCTGGCTGGCGTATGCAGAAGGCTTTGCGCAGGCCCTGCAGGTTTGCAGCAGTGGGTCTCTCGGGGTTAATTATGTTGTGTGTGTGACCTCACGTGTGTGTGTCCATATTATGCATAGCATCACGTACACCACAAAACTCGTGTTTTAATATTCTTCTCTTCCTCTCTCTCCCCCATCTGTTCTGCAGTGGAAGTGACCAACCTTCAGCCCCACCACCCCCCTCCCCAACACCGCCACCCCCCTCCCCAACACCACCACCCCCAAGAGACTCATTATTCGCGCAGAGAAATGCTCTCTCATTAATAGTTATGAAACCGACAGATGGATAGTTTTTAATGCAGGACTTTGATACTTACACATATAGTTGGTCTCTTGAATAGGTTGGGGGATCCTGCGTGAGTGGAGTAGGTGATATGTGTTAGGTAATAATTAGCAATGTCAGGTGACGGTTAATCAAATTAATTGTGTGATTTATTCCTGTTAATCGTAACAGGGTCAGATTTTGTTTAGTTCAGCAAAAAAAAAAAAACTGCTCTGCAAGTCTGTATTAGATAACAGCATGTATTGGTGTACATGGTGTGAAGATGGTCATTTACCAGAACAATATGACCCCCTCCTTGTTTCTACATTCACTGTCCATTTTATCAGCTTCTCTAATTACAGACTATATTTAATATTTTTTTTTCTTCCATATTTTCTCCGTCCTTTCACCCTAATCACTTCTGGTCAAGACCCCACAGGACCACCACAGAGCAGGTGTTATGTGGTTGTTCTCAGCAGTGCGGTGGCACTGTGTTGCATTGGTACAAGTGGATCAGCGGTGCTGGTGGAGTGTTTTAACGCTGTGTCCACTCACTGATTACTCTTTCAGACACTCCTTGTGGATGTAAAGACAGACAGAAGCTCATCTGATCCTTCATTGGTGTTCATAGGACTCTGCCCACAGAATTCTGTTGGTTGGATATTTCTGATTGGTGGACTATTCTCAGTCCAGCAGTGACACAGAGGGCTTTAACCTGATCCACACAGACCAGCCCAACACACATTAACCCACCACCACCAAAGTCACTGCAATGCTGAGAACGACCCAGCACGTACACAAAACCTGCTCTGTGGTGGTCCTGTGGGCTCCTGACCATTGAAGATCATGCTGTTAAAGCTAAAACTTGCAGGTTAGGGGTATCTCCAGGACCAGGGATGAGAAACAGTGGGCTATACAACACAGCATCTGTCATAATATCTCCAAAATGGTATGTCTAGTGTGTTCCTGATGTGCAGTGGTCAATACTTAATCTGCATGGTGCAGACCAAAGAAGGGGTACTTGAGGAGTACCTGGAGTTCTGGGCAGCCTGATTTGATGAATGATAGAGCATAGCTTGAAAGAGTAGGAGGAGCTGGGTTGGTGGTAGGTACAAGTCATGAGAAGGACTTACCTTCTCATGACTTGCACCTACCACCAACCCAGCTCCGCTGAGGGAACATTTATATGGAGTGCATCATTGGAGAGGAGCTATGGCATGGTAACTTTAGTTATTTCATGAAAAGTGCTCCAACTGGGGAACCGTTGACAAGGCGATGGACACCAAAGGCTCATTTATGTAATGCATTAAGGCCCTTGATGATGTGTGTCTAGTATTGCCCACCTCTATGTACCAACACTCTGAAGCACTGAAAGCTTTACCCAACAATGGCTCTCTGGCCGAGTTTAAATTCTCCATTCTCATCCTCTGCCATACGTTTCACAGAAGAATGGCAAACCTTGGGTTTCTTGCTGTGTAAATGATGGCAATAACACTTTCCCTTGCCATCCGAATGAAGGCAGCGTTCATTGGCAGGTGCATTCCTCCATCAGGGAGAAATTTAAAAGAGAATCAGTTCCGTTCTCATCACGCTCCAGGCTGCAGTAGGGATTTATTGGGTTTGCAAACAGGCTGCGGCTGTGGGACGTGCGCCACAGGGACTATTACACTTCCATCATCCTGGGTTTCTCCTGGGCTTTCACAGGCAGGGCTGTTGATGTGTCATTGTGTTGTTACAGGCGCTTTAAAAACAATGGCTTGCATAATGGGTGCGCTCGTCTGAAGACCGAAGCCCTGCTCGGTGCTATTCTAACGTGTTTATGAAACAAAAATGTTAATTTCTTCTAAGAGATCACAACAGTGCGGGCTGCTACCCTCACCCCCCTCTGCCAACTCACAAACACTCCCATAAAAATACAATTAAAGTGAGAATGAGAAGAAGACGACCGCGTAGTCGGCTCGTAATGAGATCTAGTCTAGTAAAACCTACGAAGACCCATCGATGTAGAAGAAATATGAGTAGGGAAATGAATGAGTCAATAAGAACTTAATTGTCATTGATTCCATATCCAAGTATACAGTATAACAGCAGGGTGCCAGCAGTTCACTCCAGAAGCCTGACCTCTGCTGGGGGGTTCCAGTAAATAAATAAAAAAAATGCATTGCATATGCCTTTTGTCATTCCTCACTCTTATGAAATCGTATGAGCAGATCCATGGTACAAATCACTCTGGCATAATTGGTGTTATCCATTTAGTGAATATCTTGGGTTATATGGTGTATAAATGGTAAGTACACTGTACAAAAGTCATGTGGTAGCAGTATATTGGGCCCAATGCATGATACATGATCCCATTTTTGTGAGGGATACATAAAATCCACAGGTTGTGGGATCCAAGCTCCAATCCAAGGGTCCAAGGGTTGTCCATAGTCACCAAACAGTAAAACACACTGGGCACTTGTCAATGACATGCTTGGGTAGACCCAATCCACGTCACGAGAATACACTCCACACCAGTGTGGAGCACCACCAGCCTGCACAGTGCCTTGTTCACAACTAGGGTTTGTGGCTTCATGAGGTCTGGACCAGATACCAGAACCATCAACCCAAAATGATACTGTGACTCATAAGACTATGCCACATGTTGCCTGTCCTCTAGGGTCCAGCAAACTCACAAGCCCTTTGCTTTTGTCCATAGAGGGTATATGTAATGCACTTGAACGCTGCAGAACCAAAAGCTGAATTGCACACAATAACTAAGATGAGTGCAAGACTCTGCTCAGTGTCCAACAATAAATGCAATACAATGAATATGTAGGACAAGACAGTGTGAGACAGTATGAGTCACACTAATTGCACTCACACAGTGTGTGAATAGACAGCACTGGCTGTGTGTGTGTGTGTGTGTGTGTGTGTGTGTGTGTGTGTGTGTGTTTGTGTGCGCACGCGCACATGCACTACGCTCCCCACAGGATGGCCGCGTCACTGTGTGTAGTTCGTTGGACTGCTGTGCCGGCAAAGCTGTCAATTAACACACCCTGAAATGCCACAGAGAGACCTAAGAAGACACATACACACTCACATACACACAAAGCACTGCTGCTGTAATAAAACTTTAACCTGGTCTCCTCTGGGTGCCCTGCATTGAGTACGCATGTAGAGCAGCCACCTTTGAGAGCAACTAACAACTGGACGGATGTCATTTTGTCCTAGTTACTGTTTTTCACATCCCTTGTTTTTCACATCATCCTGTTTCTAAGAACACACACTTTAGGAATGCTATGGTACTCGAGGTGTCCTCTGCAGATTCAGGAGCCCTTTGATGCTGCGAATCTGCTGCTCTGCCACATACAAAAGCCCGGGAAAACCACTTACCCGTTGTATCATGTTGATCAACCAGTTTGAGACAACATTTACTGTGTGACGTGGTGCACCGTCATGCTGTAATTAGCTGTTAGTAGATGAACAGAGAAACTGTGGGCATGAAGGGATGCACATGGTCAGCAAACTCAGTTATGCTGGTGGCATTTAGTCAATGATTTATTGGTTTTTGGTTAGAAACAAAGTGTGCCAAGAAAACCCTTTGAACACCAATACACCACCTCCACCCAGCTGGACTGTTAATCCAAGGCATGTTAGGTTGATGAATTTATGGGACTAGCACCAAATTCTGTGTGGTACTCAGGAAAATTTGAGTGCATCAGTGCATCCTACCAGTTTTCAGTTGTCCAGTTTTGGTTCAAATGTCCCTTCGCCCACTGTAGCATCAGTTTCCTGTTCTTGGCTGACAAGAGTAGAACCCCATGTAGTCTTCTGCTGTTGTAACACAGCCGCCTCAAGGTTGGACATCTTACGCATTCTGAGATGATTTAAACTTCCCTGATGCTCACTGGATGTTATCTTTATTGTATAAATCTGAATAAACTCTAGAGATGTTAGTGCTAAAATCCCAGGACATCAGCAGTTCAGGAAATAGTCCTTCTGACACCAACAATTACATAATCGCACAGATCACATTCTTTCCCTTTTCGATGGTTGATGTATATTCTCATTCTCAAAGGAAAGGAAGTATCGGATTACAAATGTTATTCAGAAGGTAGATAAAGTTTACCAGGATTAAAAGTGACGTGGCTGTTGTGACTATTGTGTTGTGCTACACATACAGACGTTGTATCTCTGAGAAAGGTGTTGAGTATAAAGCAACATGACAGATGTCTTGGAATGGAGTTGTTGAGGTTCCTAATGGTGTCCTGCGATTCATCCCATGCCGCTTGAATGTTCTCACTCAATTCCTGCAGATCGTGTGGTAGGGATGGAGTGTTGATAGTGGGTCCAATAGCATCCCACACGTTTTCAATTGGGGAAAGATCTGACAACGTATCTGTGCCTTCAAGAGGAGCTATTGAGATGGGAGATGTTTTTGTACAAGCACTGTACTGTTGGAACTGCAAAGAAAAGGTAGTGCTACTGGTTGGCAGGGCTTCATTAACATAACTTCGGGCTGTTAATGTGCCTGTAATGAAGACTGAAGTTGATTATTCCTTTGCAAACTTGCACCCTACACCATGACACCAAGCCTTCTGGACAACAGACCATTACTCTAGGGGCTGACCGTGTTGCCTCCACTCATGGGTTCATTGGTCAACTCCACCAAGACAAAAATGGAAAGATGGCCCTGATGATTCTGACTCCATGACAGTCTGGTACAACACCTATGCCTTCTTCATTTCAGTCGTCTGTATGCAGTATATAGAAATATAGAAGCCATATTTCATCAACGTACTCGGCTTAGCATGAAGACATTCTCCTTGCTCTACCATTCTGACCCTTGTGGATCTCTGTGCGACTCTGGGCCTCTAAGCTTTTCTGTACAAAGGCTTTCTGTAAATGAGCCCCATTCTTCGTCTGTGTGTGTGTGTTTTCATGTGTGTGTGAATGCGTGAGATCAGAGGGTTTGTGCTCCAAGCCAATGCAACCCTCTGCCATTAGACTGTCACAAGGCCCAATAATAACCTCACTAATAACAGGGTACACTGCTCTCGTTCTCTCTCTCTCTTCCTCTCTCTCTTTTTTTCCCTTTCTCTTTCTATATCTATCTCTACCCCCCCACCACCACCACCCTCCCACCCGTAGCGCATTCTTCCTGAAGCAGCGGCGCCTCTTCATCTCCAACGTCACATAATTAGCGCAGCTGAATAAGGAGTGCCTCACCACCTGCAATTACCCAGATTGGGGCTGACAAAGCGGTGGGGTGAACGAAATTGATGCGGCCGTCTGACTGACAGAGTGCTGTAATGAGGACTTGAGAAGGTATGAGGAGCGCCGAGGGTGCAGCCGACCCCCTGTTCTACCACCACCCATACGAACCCCCTACCGGCCTCATATCCACCACCACCATCCTGTGAAGGTTCTGGATAGATCTTCCTGTCCCAGTCTAAATTTACCCACAATTGGCAGCCTGCCTACTTGGAAAATGGCAAAGTCAATCTTCATTTCAGGGCAATTACTTATGGAGATTGCAGGGCATGGTGAGGGATGATGTACAGCAGACTTGGGAAAAGAGTGCAGAGTGCAAGGAGATGTTAAAGAAATTGGGGTGTTAAATCGGAGGCACTGGAAATAATGATTGAACCTCTAGGATTATTTGAGCATTCTGTTTTCCAGCAGCCTCAGTGCTGGGACAGCAGTTGTTCTGAAACCTTTCCACCGTCCTGAACTTTGTATCATATCTGCATCGTAGAGACAGTGGTGTAGAAAGTACGGGTTTCGAACTGAAATAGACTGACCATTGCTAACGTGTAGGGCTACTAATATGGTAACAGTAATAACCAATGCACTGGTCCACTGAATACACATCCTAAACATTGCGATGTGCTAATTTCTGCTTTGTTCTGATGGCTTCCCCTGACTGTGTATAATTTTATTGTCCACATTGTTTGTTGTGAGACTTCCCCTGGACTCATCTTTTCTGAGACTTCCATTGATTGATTGGTCACAGTTACTGCAACATCCATTCTGAGACAACTTCTTCTGTGTGCTGGGTCCCACTTCAGTAGTCCTTCTGAGAACTTGTATGTACCTTGTTCATATGTCATGGATTCCTGTCTCTGCATGGAGCAACCCCTAGTTGTGCTGAGGGAGAAGGATGATCCTTCTTAGTATTCTTAGCTTTACCTAACTGGTAGCTGATTCTTTGAGTTTCTCTTCATGGTCGGAGAAAGTTTGCTTCATCTGGCCGTAGTTTTTAGACATTGCATTCATCTGGAATCATTTGGAATCCAGATTTGGAAGCATGCAAAGCTTTTCATTGATAGTTATGTGGGAAAAGCTGGATATGACTACCTAAAGTCTTCGGTTTTGCAGACTCCCTTCCTTGACTCAGTTTACTGATAAATATTTAACTCAGTTCAAGAGTAGAGATGTTTGGAATTGCCTTTCTTTTCTAAAATGAAAATGCAGGGTCAGAAAACTAAAGTCCTCACTCTTGATTACTGCAGGTCTCAGTCTCCAAACAGATGTTGGGATGATATGCTGCAAGAAACTCAACATCTAGCAGATCAAAGCAGCCTGGGAACGCTATCCTGCTTGGTGACAGATTGAAATTAGCATTCCTAAAATGTAGAGGCAAAGCTGGAGAGAGGGGTCCGTGGATACCATGGATCCCTGCAAGGCAACTTGGAGTGAGTTGAAGCACCACATATGTGGTATCCTGTATCAAATCTAGGTTCTCCCATGCACCCAGAACATTTTGGGAGGAGAAAGACTACCTGCTCAGCTTTGAAAATAACAGGCCGTCCAGAAGATTTGTTAAAACTGGAGGAGCGGGAAACGAACTGATATACAACCGTGGACTAATATGGTATTCCTGTATGACTTTGTCTTGTTACACTGTGAGTGACCTCTCTTAAATACCTGCATTTGACATGGTGGAAATGTGTGTTTCAGCAACAGTAAGTGTAAGCACTCATTGCCTCTCCTGAACATTTATTAGGTCATCACTTATTTACTACACCTTTCTAAGCTAATGGAAGCATCTCAGTGTTGCTGCAGAAGTAGAATCATGTGTGCTAGTCTGTGGAACATTCAGGACAAGGCTGGTAACCACTTGAAT
The DNA here is from genome assembly GCA_034509495.1 of Acestrorhynchus altus. Classification (NCBI taxonomy): domain Eukaryota; kingdom Metazoa; phylum Chordata; class Actinopteri; order Characiformes; family Acestrorhynchidae; genus Acestrorhynchus; species Acestrorhynchus altus. The sequence continues at coordinate 5,624,402 of CM067502.1, read as the reverse complement.
ACACCAAGCATAAGAATATCGTCGCTGTAATAAGAAAACCCGAAAAAGTGGTCGCTGTAATTAACTTTCATTTTTTTGCACTCTACAGGTTGATCTGGGTGAGCTCAGAGTGGTGCAGCGAAGTGTGTGTGGATGACCCCGGGTGTGGCCGGCTGACCTCCTGTCCAGATGATGAAAGGCCTGTCCGGCAGCCGCAGCCATCACCATGTGGTGGCCTGCGAACCCTCTTATGACCCACTAGGTCACCACGGCGACCGTAAGCCCTACCTCATTGGCCAGATTGATGCCCCTCCACCACCAGACCATCCTTACTATTCAGGGCGGGGTTCCTCGTACCAGCCAGACTGTGTTGTGGTGCCTTATGGAACTTTTCCACGACGCCACTACAGCTCCAGCCACGAGCTGAAGGATGAGTGTGCCTTGGTACCATACACAGGTGGAGGGGTATCCAAGAGTCAGCAGCGGGTACCAATAAATTTGCTGGACCAGCTGGACCGCCAGCTTCCTGTGTCCCGGGATGGTTACCACACCCTTCAGTACAAACGGGCTGCAGCAGCTGCTGCATCAGCTGCTTTGGAGCAGCGCAATGACAGCCCAGGGCGCATCAGGCACCTGGTGCATTCGGTACAGAAACTCTTCACCAAGTCACATTCGCTTGAAGGGCCACACCATAGCAAAGGTAGCGTGAATGGTGGGGCTGGAGGTGGGGGCAAGGCCAGTCCAGATGGGGAGGGTGGACCAATGCCAACGCCTCGCCAACGTAAACGCAGCAAAAGTCGTGAACGATGCAAGTCGGCAGAACCCAAGCAAAGAACACCACCTTCCGGCTACTGGAGCTCGGATGAGCCTGAGCGAGACATCTGCCCACTGCGCCACACTCCGGGGCCCCCTGGAGTCATGACCATGGGACGGCATCCGGACAAGTCACAGTCACAGTACTTCCTGGACGCATACCAGGAGGGGGCGATGTTGAAAAGTTCACGCAGCAACAACGATGTGGCCAAGTGCCAGACGTGCGCCGTGACGGTGCCATCGCTGGGAGTGGACACGACGCAGCTGGTGAAGAAGAGCTCATGGTCGTCCTCTCTCACGGTGAGCAGGGCGCGCCAGGTCTACCAGAAGGCCGCCATAAATGTAGATAAGGCGCTAGTGAAAGCAGAGGCTTGTCAGCAGGAGCGTTCGTGCCAATTCTTGCAGGTATGCAAAATTTTAATCCCCACCCAAAAAGTCAGTCAACACCCCTTTATCGATTTCCTCCCCTGCACCCCCATGCTTACCTAACCCACCCTCACAATCACCCTCACTACCACCACCTCCAACTCCCACCAACCACCACTACCACCACCTCTTCTTCTAACCCTCTTCTGGAGAGATCCTCCAGCTTTGATTTGAGTTCTGCTGAGAAGTAAGTGCAAACCACTAGCCGCCTTACTTTCTGTTTAGATGGCAAGCATCTGTTTTGGATCCATTCAGTCTATTTAATATTGTTTCCAATGTTTTTATTATCTCCTGAACTTTTAAAGGGGCTGTATTATGATGGGGAAAAGTGAAGGAATCATGCTGTAAAAGTAAACAGACTATCCTGTTTATGTTTGTACCTTTAAGCTTGAAATACTATTTGTACAAGATGCAGTGCAGGACCGCCAATCACAGCAGAGGTCAGAGTAAGAGAAAGTCTTTGTAATTTTGAGAGAGTTTTCCAAAAAGGGAGAAAAATGTAGCTTATGGCCCCTTTAAAATCTCATCTCTTTTCCAGTATGTTTTATCCCAGTACCACTTATTATTTGCATATTGTTGGAGTGTGTGTGTGTGTGAGAGAGAGAGAGAGAGAGAGAGAGAGAGAGAGAGAGAGAGATTGAATTTGTGGGGTGTGTGAGGGTGGTGGGGGGTGGTGTGGGGGGGTGTTTATGTATTTGGGATGATATTGAATAGACCGTAGACTTGTTTTACTGAATGAGAGGGGACCCGGGAGAGGGAAAAAAATATGATTATAAAATTTTAAATCCCCAGTCTTCAGCTTTAGACGTTTAAACGGCGAATGCTGTGCTGTTTCAGTCAGAGTGTCAGTGAACGCACTTCAGAAGATGAGCTGCGCACTGACAGTGGGTTTCATCACACTTGCAATTATTCAAATCAGTGGCAGAGCTAAGCTCCGGTTCGAGTTGAGACCACCTGAATACACATTGTTTAGAAGGAACTCTCCTCTGATTGGGGAGTGGGAAGGGTTATTACTGAGCGCTTGGAGAGTTTCAGCAGAGACGGTGAGCATGGTAATGGACTGCATGTAGGTACGGACCTGTACAGTTTAGTCAGATTGAAATGAATTATAGTTAATTATAGGTATTTACACAGACTTTACAAATCAATGCTTGAATCTTTAGTACGGAACTAACCTTTCGAACTTTAGGGCCAGTTTTGTGGGATGTTTTCATGGCTTGATTTATTTTTATTTACCAGAACATTAGAAAAGTATAGCAGACAGTCACACATGCCAGATGTTATTTTCAGGAGATCATGGATTTTGAATTTGACTTCATTTGAGATGTAAAAATGAAGAGAATTTAAATTTGTCTGAATTTGATCATCTTTTTTTCTTATAAGGTCTAAATAAGTCAGAAATGGTTGAACATCAATCCATCAAGTACAGTATTTTCAATGATTGATAAGGATATTTATAATAATGTTCTTCAGTATGTTTTGTTTTTATGTATGTATGTTTATTATCCCTTCACATTATTATTATATTAGGAAAGTGAGCAAACAGCCCCTCCCTTCTCATTTCCTTCTCAATAGAGCAGTAAACATGCACAGGAAGCTGCTTTGGCATTTAAACTGGGATTTAATTCGGTTGGAAATTAGTCAATTGTAGCTTTGTTTTCTGAGCTGGATTGATAATCACACAGTGATGCAACTGCAGTGATTAGATTGGGGAACGTCTAACATTTCTAGGTTATGCCAATACTGAGTTATTAAGCATAAAATAGCTTTTGACGACCACTACATTTTTTTTTTTCATGCCAGTTTATAAAAATTAACGTCAGCTTAAGTTTACAAGTTTGGCATTTTAACCAATGACCTTATTGACAACAAGCAAGCAGATGGTCTGTTTAACCTAGCAAGCTGATTGGCTCTTTTTCTTGAAGAATAGGATTTTATCAGTAAACTGACTACACAGTCTCTGATTTACCTTGTGGAGGGAAGCATTTTGACCAGCAGTTAGTGTAGATACAGGTGCTTGTAGACCAGCAGTGGCAGTGAGAAGGCAGGACTTTGTGGGGAATGTAGTAATAAATGCTAAAAGAAATGCTAATGATGCATCTGACGATGCAAATGATAGTTTGCTACAGTTGTTATTACACTGCTAATAAAAACTTATATTCAATCATATATTTTATATTCAGTCATATTTAACCAACACTTACAGACAGAAGACATATTGAATCAGGACTAAAAGAGCAGAATTCATATAAAAACGAGTGTTGTAAACTTCCATAGAGGCTGCTATGGTGATATATATCTGACATATCTAGTCATTAATGCAGTGTGTTACCACAAATAGAGAATATATCAAAGCCATACACTGTATGTTTGAGATTATGTCATTACAAATTAGGGCACATACAGTGTAACAGGGTAATAACTCCCTTCTAAAGGCTTGAACCACGTGCAGCTGATCCGCAGTACTTATCAGCCATCAGCAGCATCAAAGGGGTGAAAAATATCAGGCTGACATAACCCCTTTCCCATTATTCCAATGAGTCACTCTTGCTTTTGCCAAAAGTAAACGACATCCCATTTTGTTTTAATGAGTTGTCAAGTAGGCCTCAAGATCCCAGAATCCCACTAGATCGTTTCTTTACTCTGCGTCGTCTGCTGGATTATCACTTTGACAAACGGCCCAATGAGCAGAACCAGGGCAAACCAAAAAATGTGCGTGTTCTCGGTCACACACTGATTACAGCCTAAACGGGGCAGGAAGAATCTCTCATGTGTTTTCTCACACACACTTGTTCTGTCAATACAAAGAGTAATTGACGTCTCTCTTTCCCCCCAGTGCTTAATTTCAGAGCCTGGTTGCCATAGGAACTGTGAGTGACAGGGCTTTTTCTGCAAACAGTTCCGGATGTGAAAAAGGAAAAGAAAAAAAAAACTGTGGGATGGCACTTGGATATCGAGCGAGTGGTTGATCCCACTCAGACTCTGCTGACCAAATTAGCCATAATGATGTTTTTGAAAGAGCGCAGAGTGACTTCTAGAAGTTTTCAAGGCGTCGTATGAGTTTGTTCTACTGATTTTCTTTTTTAGATATAAGCACATAAGTGGCCCAAATGGACTTTAGTGGAGAGAAAGTACATAATGCCCCCTTGTAACATCTCATATCTTTTGCAGTGTGGCCTTTCTCAGATGTGTTTGTAATTTCAGGGTTATTAGAGGGCTGGGCATGTCTAAGAAGAAACAGTGAGACATTGACGGGGCAGTATAAATGGACAATAAACAGAAAATCATCTTTTAATAACCGTGTCTTGATGTTTGTGTGAAATTCAACCCGATTTTAAAGCAAGTCTTTGTTATTGATCTGATATTTGTTTAACCCAACACTATAATATAAAATGAGCTGTACTTAATTAAAGCTTTTCAAGTAATCTTGAAGTCATAATTGTATGTTTCATTTCATGTCCTTGTACTGAGATACTCAAAATCAAGATTCCAACTTGTATTGAAATATCGATATTGAAAATATTGGTATTAACCAGTAATATCAAAGAATTGCCCTCCACCTCCCACCACCCCCGACTAAAATACCAGCTACCATCTCCGGTTAGGGCACCACATAGAGACACCTGATATAAACCCCCCTCTTGTGTTTTTCATCATTCAATCCAGGTCCCGATGAATAAACTCATGATAAAATATGCCACACTGCAGAAGAAATGTTCATTAGTTTGTGTGCTGTTGTTGGTCACACTGGGCTGAATGGATCAGATGCAGCAGTGCTGTTGGTGTGTTTAAACACTGCCCAGAAGTGGGCAAACTTGTAAAATAAGAGCAATTTAAAGTAACGTCAGATGATTTCTGTTGCCTTGTGTGTGTGCAGAGCAGCTACAGGGTTCAGACCATGGAGAAAATAAAAAATGGAGACACTTGGTTTTCATTGCACAGTGACAATATGTAAAAGGGCAGAATGCTACCCACAGGAACGCTGCCCACAGGATGCTATTGGCAGGATATTTCTGGTTGGTGGACTGTTCTCAGTCCATCAGTGACACTGAGGGGTTTAAACACTCCAGCAGCACTGCTGTGTCCACTCGTATCAGCGCAACACACCACCATGTCCGTGTCACTGAAGTGCAGAGAATGACCACCACCCACACAATACTTGCTCTGTGGTGGTCCTGGTCATTAAAGATCGGGGTGAAAGGAGGAGGATAAAGTATGCAGAGAAACAGATGGACTGCAGTCTGTAATTATAGAACTACAAAGTGCTCCTGTATGGTCAGAGGAGAAGATAAAAATGGGCAGTTAAGACAGAAACAAGGATGTGGTCATATTGTCATGGTTGATCACTGTATCATCGAGATATAAGATTATATCACTTGCCAGGAAATCCCATTTGCAGAGTCTATGTGAGCAAGATGTGGACTCTCGAGTCTACTGCTTAATTTGCAGGACTAGAGACTGAACATATCCTAAAAGACTCACTAGCCTCAATGAGAAGAAAGCCACTCTTGGAGAATGTGAGGTGGAAAAGGACAATCCCAGAGCTTCAGGGAACGTGGTAATGAGAGGAAATGGAAGCTGCAATGTAGGATTGAGCCTTTCATCCCTTAAATGAGCTAAACAATCAGAGATTGTGTTGGCTGGCAGCTCCAGCCGTCGCGCAGGGCTTTCTGTTCACTGTGCTGAACACCTTAAATCAGCTGCTGCTGCTGCTCGGAGGGAAAACTCCTCATGTGTTTTCCGTAGTGGAGTGCAGTGTCTGTGCATGCGTGTGTGTGTGTCCGTGTCCGTGTATTTGTGTGAGAAGTCTGCAAATATATGTGTGCGTGTGTGTGGGCACGGGCACATAGCCGGTGTTACTGCTGTCATCCTGCCTCCACCGACTGCCTTTTATACTCCTGCTGACGTCAGGGCCCCATCCGTTTCCCCGGTAACGGCAGCTCTGCGGTGATTCACACAGCAGCGGAGAAATTCTTTAACGTGGGATCTTTTTCGCTCCACGCCATGTGAGAAATTCTCGTCCTAAAAGAGCAGCCATGCTGTGTGCTACACGATGCACCAATACCAACCGTGCAAACAGACACTTGGACTGGGCGCTAAGAGCGAGAGCTGTGAGTACGCGGACGTTAACGTAACCGTGCCTAGGTCGATTCCTTCTCTGTTTGTTGCGTTTGCCGTTTGCCTCTGAGAGTTTGCAAACTCCTTTTAGATCCAGGCTGCCGTTCGCGGAATGTCTCGGAGCAGGAGCACAGCAGAAAGGGATGGAGCGTGGCAGCAACTGACTGTTATGTCTTGCTGTCCATTATTCTGTCGACTAACATTCGATGACTTGACTAATTGAACCTCTATTGAGCCTTCTCCTGTTCTCACTTCTCACTCCACCCTTGTCACAGGGATGCCATCATTCATAGATCGTGCGATGAACATTGTCTTCTTTTAAGATGCAGCGAAAAAAAAAATCACCCTCTACGCCCCCTATGCTTCCTGTAGGGCATTGCAATATGTCAGAATGGTAGCGTGGATGTCTTTTAGCCCTCCCATATTAATTAATACTAACCCAGATTATTATTAAAACTACTAGTTTCAAACCTTCTCTTAGCAAGAAAAATGTCTCCTACCACATGGGGGTGTATTAGTATATTGATGCAATGTCACATCTACTAAAGTATCTTCAATTGTGAGACAAACTGCTGCTCAAATAAGAAGGTTACTGCAAATCGATGCAATGTGGCAGTAGTATTCACTGACTTTTGGGCCTTAATTAAATACTGTTTTCAAATATAACCCATTCCTGATTCATTCGTCCCCACGGGAGGCACAAATGTATAACTGGTGGTCTCGCAAGCCAGGCATAACATATATCCTGATGTTTCATGGCCAAGGACCGCCTACTTTTATAGGAAAGGGTCATTTGCTTGACACACAGAAAAATGATCCTTTGCACTCACCATCTGACGAAGAAATCCTGGCTGGGACACGTGGATGACCAATCAGAATGCAACTAACAAAACTGGATGGTTTGGGCAGCTTAATGTGAAAAGGGTGTGAGATGCTCTATATACATCTGAGGCTGAAACTTTGGCCTGGCGTTAGGACAGTGTAATTGGAGATCAATGATTGACAACACATTGACTATGCAAAGGCTATGTCTGGTATGTATAAAACTTGTTTAATAATATGCAAATGGGATATTTTGCCTTACTGTTGGATGGATTTTAATGGAGCAAGCGGTTTATCATATTTTCTTATCCTGTGTGAATCCATCATGTAGTAAAAAATAGCTAATCCCGCACTGTATAAGGATAATTCCGAGCATTGATGGGACAGGGTTTTAAATCCTGTTTTCCCATGGACAGTTATATCTGAATTTCTCAGTGATCCCCCGTTAATGAGGATAACTTTTTTAAATTAAATAATGTGGGGAATCTGGATTTGGAATGTTTTCCAGCAGGTGGCACTACTTGAATGCACACTGTTTATGTTGCAACTAATTATGTTGCAGGACTGGAGCTGGGACCGTTTACCCACCCGTACGTAAAGAGCCGTTGGGGCTTCTGTGCTTTAAAAGGCTTTGAGAGACTCTTCAGAATAGGGAGACTGTGTAGAAGTTAAATATAAATATGTCAACGCAAATTTAGCAACTTTTCTGCCACTTTAAAAGATGGATTCGTGGGAATATTCATAAGGAGCACCACCTATTTCATTGACTTTAGTTGCTTTCTTTTGAAGTGAAACATCAATACCTTGATCATTTTAGCCACCTTTCCCCTGATACGTACATGCATCAATATGGCAGCCACAAGAAAAGGATTGTCTGACTGAAATCCTCGATTAGCAGCACAAAAGCACAACCCTTTAAAGCACATAGATGGATGGAATGATGGAGACTGACTAGCTAACGAATTAACTTACTGACTAATGTCAACTTACTAACTTACTCTCTGTCAACGTACTAACTTGCAGGCTTACTAACTAATGTACTGAGTAACCTCAGCATACCGACTTACTAACTAAATGACTTCTTTAGTTACTGACAAAGTAACTTACTAAATATCACTATCTAACTGACTTACTAACTGACTAATGTCAACATACTAACTTACTGACTTACTAACTGACTAATGTCAACATGCTAACTTACTGACTTACTAACTGACTAATGTCAACATGCTAACTTAATGACTTACTAACTAATGTCAACATAACTTACTGACTTAGACTATCAACATGCTAACATACTGACTTACTAACTGACTAATGTCAACGTACTAACTTGCTGACTTAGTAACTAACTAATGTACTGACTAACCTCAGCATACTGACTGACTAACTGACTTGCTTAGTAACTGACATTCTAGCTTACCTACTAACTCACTAAATCACTAACTTACTGATGTATATATTAACTAACTGACGGACGTACTTACTGACTTACTAAATCACTAACTAACTAACTTAATGACTGACTTACTTACTGGTTGACCAGCTTGGTCATATTAACTGACTAGGTTAAATAAGTCCTTGTGGTCATCCAGGCCGAAGTTCCAGTTGAATTGAAGGTTGGTGGAATATGAGACCCCTTTAGCCATTGAATCAGCCCATTATGTGAGAAAAGGAGGAGGGTGGGGGCATTTACACCCCTATTAACATTTGGATTATATGTATGAAGTGCCCAGTCTGGGTAAGTTTGAGTGAGAATCTGCTGATGAGCTCCAGCCCTGAGAGAGTGGAGCTGAGACAGATGCTGCGATGCCCAGGGAGGCATCGTTAGCCTAATCATGCGAGCTCACACCGGCAGCCTCGTTAATTACCTCTGCCCACTGAACTCAGGGAGCCACGTACAGAGTGTGTGTGTGTGTGTCTGTGTGTGTGTGTGTGTGTGTGTGTGCAAAGCATGCAGAGGTTGGCCACATGCAGTCGTTGGCAGAGATGTATGATGCTGTGTCACATTTGACCCCGCAGGTGCCTCAGGATGAGTGGGGGGGCTTCCCACTGGGTAAGGATGAGGACATCCCATGCCGGCGCATGCGAAGCGGGAGCTATGTTAAGGCCATGGCAGAAGACGACAGCGGCGACTCGGATGGAAGCCCCAAACCCTCGCCCAAGATGCAGGCACGACGGGCCAGCTACCTCAAAGCCACCCAGCCATCCCTGACCGAGATGACCACACTGAAGTAAGCACGCTTTACTGCCTTAGACTTACATTCTTTGAACATCTGAGGTTCTTCACCTCTTTTTTCAAAAATGGTTCATTTGGGACCTGAAAGGTAGGTTCGTCTACACTTCGAAGAACCTGCTTAGCAACCTTTATAGTATTTCGACATGTGATTGTTCTCATGTTATTCTTACATGTTCAAATTTCTCCCTGTTCCTGAGTTCTGTCTCACAGTCCTAGAAATGTTCCTCTGCTGAAGGGGGGGTTGGCCTTGTAGACTAAAGAGGATGCCACACAGAAAACCTGTCCATGTTCTCAGAGCCATTTGCTTTCATCTCATCTATGCTTTAAAAAGCGGTTCTTCAAGAGCTGACAGTAACAGTCATCTGTAGAATCACAGCTCAGAGGTCAAAGGTTATTTGGAGTTTAAGTCCATGAAGAACTATTTGTATATAGTCATTTAAAGGACAAAGGACCCTATGATTTCCAGGAGTATGTACTTTTGGTTTTTGTGTGAGAGTGAGAGAGTGAGAGAGTGAGAGAGTGAGAGAGTGAGAGAGTGAGAGAGAGAGTGTGAGAGAGAGAGAGTGTGAGAGTGAGAGTGAGTGAGTGAGGAACAACGAGTAACCATCTTAAATGAGTACAGTGATTTATGACATTAATAGCACGTTTAATAATGTCTCTGCTAATTATTAAGTGACACCTCTTAACACATTATTAAGCACTATTACATATTTAAGTAATAAAATATTTGAGAAGCAGCAGCCAATTGCACACACTATTCCCTCCACCTATGACTGACTATAGGAATAATAACAGACCTTTTCTATCTGGAGAAAAGTATTGGGATAGCTGCCCATTCATTGTTACGTATAAAATCGAGGGCATTTGCTGCTGCTTCTCGCCGGAGTGTGTTGGTTGAGTGGTGAGTGTGATTGTGAAGAGTGCTCAGTGTAAAGCGTTCTTGGGTATCCTGAAAGTGTAACTTCATTCATTTATTATTCAGAAATGAATAATAAATAATAATTACTTGAGATATTATTCAACCATTTAGTAATGATTATTACTGCTGTACGTACTGTTTACTCTCATTTTAAAGTGTTAGCGGAGAAGAAAGAAAGAAAGAAAGAAAGAAAGAAAGAAAGAAAGAAAGAAAGAAAGAAAGAAAGAACAATAAGAAATAAATAAAAAAATAAAAGGTTCTGTACACTCTAAAACCTCTTTGGTCTTTTCAAATGTTTTGAAGAAAGTGTGTGTGTGTGTGTGTGTGTGTGTGTGTGTGTGTGTGTGTGTGTGTGTGTGTGTGTGTGTGTGTGTGTGTGTGAGATACCTGCACCAACTTTGTCAAATATAAGTTGAGTAAACACTCAAAATCCAGCACAATGGGGTCAAGCCATTAACCCACCCCAACTGGGTTCAAACTGGGTTCAAACTGGGTTCAAACTGGGTTCAAACTGGGTTCAAACTGACCCAAGTCCTAAATTCCCTTATATCACTTATTCTTTGACCTGATCTGATTCAGACATACATACGTATATGATGCCTCTAGCTGGATGTTTGTGTGTCTGATTCAGTCTGTAAAACATAAGCTGCATTTTATTCCCTCCGTTTTCCTGAACCAGTTTTCAAAGTGGAGAAAATATGCTTTGTTAATGGTTATTGAAGTACAGCCTTAGCAGTATTGATCACAGTCGGCGGCTGTGTGTAAATGACCAGACATCATTTTTTGTGCAAACTTGCATGAAATGGTATATGGACTGGAAATACATCAATGGGAAGCTTTCCACCACTTCTGATCTGCTAAATGTTAAGGGACAAAGGGGTGAGCTTTATGCAGAACATAAGCTTTATCATTTCACTCCAAACGTTAATGAAGTTGAAACTTAATTCCAACATTTTACCCTCCAGAGTGATTCACTTCAGATGGCTGGATGGTTTTTTTTCATGCTCATATAATAGTTCAGTCACCTTTTGTGTTGTGTGTATCAGACGTGTTCTGATACTCACTGTACTGGACTGAGTGATGTTCTCTCGGAGTGGATGGGTTTAGTGTTCTGATCATCACTGTACCAAAGAATCCGAACACTAACCTGAGAGAACATCGCTCAGACCGGTACAGTGAGGATCAGAACACGCCTGATATGCTCAATACAGGATCCCAATATCAATGTAAATATCGATATATATCAACCAGCCATACTTAGAGGTACTTGGAGTTCATGTTGGATTTCCTTGAAAACTAGTAGGCATATGTCTGGTTTTCTACCTGTAATTCCATGCATGCAAATATATGTTAAATATATTTATAAATTGCTATAAATACGGTTGGCCTGGAGCATTTTGTTTGTATTCCAACCTTTTTTCTATGGCGAGTCTTTGTGAATTATGCTCCATAGAGAACTTTGTCCAAGTTTAAGGGATTTGTTTGCGTAGCCCTCTCGGCCCTCAGCCCTCACTGTGAGGGCAGAATCACACCTTGGGTTCTTAGCTTTGTAATCAGGAATTCCTTGACACACCAGCACAAATCGCATACGGTTAGAAACTGCAGAACCTACTCTTTCTAACAATATTGCAGTGAAGCATCTGAGAGTAATTTATTTTGGAAAATCATACTTTTATAAAATTTATAACTGTTTTTTGAAGCTTCTTTTATTAAAATCCAATATAATAAAGCAGTTTTTATTTCCTTGAGATGTTGGTCAAGTTGGCCCTGAACAAATCATTTCAAGTTTCGTCTGCTATGACCAGCAGTTTTAGAGGTTGGGATGGATCCAAGAGGCAAAATCAGCCAAAAAATTAAGAACGCCTGAATTTTTGAATACATTTTGTCACAGTAATAAGCACTATTTTACAGTGTCATATATTTTTTTGATTCTCAACTTATAGACACCTATCTGCAACTTTTTTTGTTCAGAAATCTAATCTAAATTCTGAATGTGAAGCCTCCACATTCAAAAATAAGTAAACAAAAATTGTTTTGATAACAACTTCATCACTTTCATCAAGATATTAAACTTCTGATAGTATGTAAACAACATGTAATTACATATTTAAGAAGCCAAAGGCCTTCCATACAGATATTGTCATATGTCATGTGACTCATATAATCTCATATAATTACTGTGATATTACAAAAAAAGAGGCAATGACAAAAACACACAACTTGTGTATCTAGGGCTCAATTAAGCTAATGGTGCTGCATAGTTAATGCAAATAAAAGTGCATGAAACTTGGAAACTGTCAATATTATGCAAATGAGATGAGAAATTTTAACTGGCCTGCACCAGATTTCATTCGTTGATGTTGAGGGTTTGAGGAGGATAGTAATCCTTTAAGACAGGGTGCTTTGCTTTCTGACCCTGCCTGGCCCTGGCCTCTGGTCTTCTGTTTATATAGGTCACACAGGTTTGCTTGGTGCTGAATAATTAACCTACTAGCTAATACAGTCCATCACTGTGCTATTCATCTAACTTTACTGGCTCGTTGCACTTATGGAGGACTGTGAAATATAACCCAGCCCTGCTGCAGTACCAATTACCATAATTTGATGATGCAATCATTCCACGATCAGCCATAACATGAAAACCACCTGCTTAAAAACAGCTCTGACCCATCGTGGCATGGACTTCACAAGTCATCCATGGATTGCGTGAATGAGCCTTGATCCCACCAGCAAAACCACCCAGTGCAGAGAAATTACCTGGCCCAAATGGATCATCCAACGAAAGCAGAGAGGGTGCTTTCATTAGATGATCCATTTAGGTCACTCTTTTGGGTAATTTCTCTGCTCTGGGTGGTTTTGCCGTTCGTGTAATGTGTGACTCAGGGGGATGACCCCATCAGTGGGTCAGAAATTGTGTGGATAGTTGGTGAAACGCATGTTTATAGACTTATCATCTAAAAGATGATGTACCTTTGGGACTGGGAAACAGTCAATTGCAATTCACAGCTGCAGTGATGGTGTGCCAGATTGTCTTGAAGTCACTGGGAATGGCAGCAGAGACTTGTCCCACTTGTGTCTTGGTGGAGTCGACCAACGACTCTGCGTGTGGAGGCACTATGGTCATTGTCAAGATCAACAGTTTGTTGGCCTGTTGGAATGGTGCCAACCATGCACAATAGTCACCAGATCCCCTTTGGTCTTCATTACAGGCACTTTTGCAGCCCAACGTTAATGAGGTCCTACAGCCAGTCTGCTACCTTTTCTGAACTAACACGTCAGTGCACCATTCCAGCAGGACATCACTCGTCTGGATGCTGATGCCGTCCCAAGAGCTCGCCTCGAGGACACAGATACCAGACTTGCCATTGTCATATCACCGGATCTATCCCTGTTTGAAAATGTGTGGGGTGCATTATCAATGCTCCACCCCTACTGCACCTAAGACACCATCAAGAACCTCCACCTCCATTCCAAGACATCTGGCATGTTGCGTTACAGTCAACACCACAAATATTGCCCATATCAATTTAAATATTTAACAGTTTTTTGTTTCAGGTAACCTTTACCTTCAGCCCTACTGCAATTGCAATCCGACATTTCCTTCTGAGTGCAAGTATCTGTGTGTCTGTTGCTTTGATGATGAGTATATATGTAGAATTTTGTTCATAAGTAAAAGACGTGTGTATCCAGGGTGCAAGGAAGATGGGTCCCCCAGTAGTTTACTGTTTGTTGACCTACCACAACTGATCAGGTCCAGATCCAGATGTTCATGCATGACTTTAGCCTGATAGGATGATCACCATACTATGTCTGCTGTGTAGAGAGGGCAAGGCTTTAGGTGTGCCTCCCCCAGCCTGGGTATCAGTCACAGAGACTCTACAGAGACATAGGCAGCCAGCACGCACTCTTTTAATTAAACAAGCACAGTGAGTTTTCTGTAATTACTCTTCATTAGCCATAATTCTCAATGGGACTCCTTTAAAAGTGCTGCGTTCACATCATAAAACACATTTTCCATGTTTGACTCTGGGGTTGCAGGTAAAGTGCATTCTGAATCCTGGTGCACATGTACAGATGGATGAAAAACTGACTCTCTTTTTTTTCCAAAGACTCGCCACAGTTCTATTTAGAGGCGGTAATGTGTGGACTATATGTACGGATCCATTTTAATGAGAGCAGCGCACCGAAACACACGCTGTGATGGGGGTGGTGTCCAGACCTGTGGCTAAGTCAATTTGGGGTTGCTATAGTGACAGCCATGCACAGTATTCGGTCTGGTGAGACCATTATGGTCAGGCTAATGTTATTAAATCGCATATTTAACTTGTTGCCGTGGCAGACAGCATGTGCAGAGGAAAGACTTCTGATCTCTTGTATAGAATCACACACGCACAGCCTACGTGAATTGTCTCCTTGTTTGTACAGTAGAAGGTCAGACAGGGCAGTTAATATGGTGCAAGTAGAGACGTCCCACTGCTCAAGCTTGGCAAGTGTTTGAGATGCTGATCCTCTAGCAATGGAAATTAACAGGCTGTTAAGCTGGGGTGAGTTTGGGGACGTCTGAATTTAAAATGTCCATAAATGACCGCTATAGGTTATGTGAGACAGCATTTTATCTGGTGTAGTATTCTTTGTTCTCCTGTCCATCCATTCATCTGCCCACCTGTCCTTTTGTCTGACCATTTATCATTTTGTCCATTTTTCTGTCCATCTGCCTGTTGGTCTGTCTGTATATCTGTCGGTCATCTATCTTTGTGCCTTACTGTCTGACCATCCGCCCGCCCGTCCATCTGTCTGTCCATCTGCAGTTTGTCAAAAGGCTGTTGTAACAATGAAGTTGAACAGGTGAGACCAAAAGTTATGTGTAGTTTAAATAAGAAGCGTTTTGTATGGAGAAAACACTCTCCTGTCTGTTACACATGGTGGTGGTAGGATCATGGCTTGGACCTGTTTTGCTTCACCTGGGTCAGGACAGCTTGTCATTATTGTCAGAACAATGAATTCTGAAATGGACCTGCAAATCCTAAAGGAAAATGTCAGGACATCAGTCTGTGAGCTGAATCTCAAGAGGATGGGGATTATGCAGCAAGACAATGACCCCAAGCAAGTCCTAACCTTTCGGACTGTTTGGCTGAATAAAATACTACAGTACATATGTTATCTGTGACCAGTTTGTATTCCAAAAATTATAGGACGTTAAATACAACTTCTGTTTTGTTATTCATTTATTAGAATGTTTAAATGTTAAAGGATTAATTAATTGGTTAACTGGGTTTAATTATGTAGTAATGGTACCTTAAATGGGCATTTTTAGAAACGCACAAATTATCAGACAGCTGCAAAACGCACCTCAGTGCTCTAACCAGAGTTGCTCCAGATGTTTCTCCTTCATTGTGTTTTACAGTAATGCGAGACAGTTTGCAGCAGTACCATCACAACTCGTCACCCTTCTGTTTATTGTTTATCTGTATTTATATGAAGCTGAGTTCTGCTGTATGTGTTAATAATGGGATCAGATATCAGATAGGATGTGTTATAATTTGATGATTAAACTCTTCTCGGAATTATGAGTAATTTTCTCCTCGTAGCAGGAAGTGTGTGACACACTGTGTGTCATTAGGAGCAGCTGGCTTAGGTAATGACCAAAGAGCAGCCGATCCAGAGAGCCGAGCGACGGGCTCTGCAGGAACCGACCAATCGAGTGAAAGAGCCGTAACCAAAAGTGGCACAGATTCACTCTCTTATTCCAAACTGATGACATTGTGCTGAACCCATACCTGCAGAATATCTCAGCCTCTGTCCTGGAGCTCTTTTCTCCAAGTTTTACTGAAACTGCTGTCCAGGAGAGCTGGGGGCAGGGGTGTCCCATGGGGGCGGATTGGCCTGCAGTGCTTTTAGAATGTGTGTGTGTGTGTGTGTGTGTGTGTGTGTGTGTGTGTGTGTGTGTGTGTGTGTGTTCGTTCAGGTATTTGTTGGGATCATAAAGTCCCTATGACAATAGGGATGTTTTGAGGCTGGTCTGCAGTTAATAAAAACATGAAAAATTAATAATAAATATGAAAATAGTAATAATTTGGAAATATGAAAAATAATATACATAAACTAAAATTCTTCTATAAAAAGATTTACATAAAATCTGTTTAATTGTTAAATGTTTTATTTCATATTCATTTATTTTTCATTAATTTGTTATGAATGTACTTTATGACAAACCAATTAATATTATTAATAATAATAACATTCTAAATAATATAAATGAGATGTGTGTGTGTGTGTGTGTTTTCACTGATGCCTGGCCTGATGCTGCAGCTGGATGCAAGGTGTCTGCCTGTCGGCTGTGTGTGTGTGTGTGTGTGTGTGTGTGTGTGTGTGTGTGTGTGTGTGGAACTGTGTGGGTGGCTTTAAGTGAGTTTAGCTGTTTCTTCATGGTTGCTGCTCTCTTTCTATGTCTTGCCAAACAGTCAGTGTCTGTCTCTCTCTCTCTCTCTCTCTCTCTCTCTCTCTCTCTCTCTCTCTCTCTGTCTATTTAAAGCCACCTGTATGTAATGCAGTCATGTTTTAGTTTGATGTGTGAGTGTGTTTGCGGCCCCCGCTCGGACTGGCGAAGTGACTTTGACATGCAGAGCTCCACTGAGCATGTGCAGTAGGAAAGTAGATTATGCTCCATCGCCTTCTGGTGAATTCTCATTCTCCTCCCCAGGCTGGACTTTTCAGAGTGTAATCAGTGCTTGGGGCTATCAGGTCAGCTTGTGGCTGGAGCATTACATCTGAACACCATAAATCACAGCACAGGCCTTGATGGCCCACCCATCAACAAATTCACTGGTCATATGATAACAGCGCGGCAATCCACCAGCTCTTAAGCAGGGGGTGATGAGGCAGTGCCCATTGTTAGTCCTATAAATGTTGTTTACAGTAACGATTCTCAGCTGCAGTTAGAAAAGCTTCCTCACAACCCCACAGCTGCCACCTCACAGCACATATGCTTTTTTGCTGTTTGATACAAAAGCACAATTCCCAATGTTTTATGTGCCTAGTATTGCAATGTAATTTTTACCCAATATCGTGCAGCCGTAATATGCTCTATTTTACATTATAAAATAAATATACATGGTGTGTGTCAGTTAGTGCATGCATATAATTCAGTGTGGTAATTTAATTCTATTTCTTTAATGGAAAGACAAGCTGTATTTAGCTGTATTAGTCAAATTAATAGTGTTTATTAATTGAATTAATAAATGTATCCTGTACAATTACAGCATTAAATCTCAGAAAATCTTTCAATTCCAAGCAAAACTACGCCAAAATTAATCACTATTGACTCTAATTGGGACTTTGTGAATTGGAAAGTAGCCAGTTACTTCACCATATCTGAAAGTTGATTGTTTATAGATGGTTCTTGTGCTACACAAGGTAGTCTGTATAGTATCTGTGATGGTTGTTAATTGATGGTTGCACTGTGATGATACCCCCCCCCCTCTCTCTCTTACTCTCTCTGCAGCATTTCCACAGAGCACTCTCCAAAGCTGCAAATCCGGAGCCACTCTTACCTGCGGGCGGTGAGTGAAGTTTCCATCAATCGCAGTCTGGAGAGCCTGGACCCCAAAGCCCTCCTCGCCTCGCCCCAATATCGCTCACGCAACGAGAGCTACATGAGGGCTATGAGCACCATCAGCCAGGTTTGTGCCTTACCCCCCCCGTTAGGGCGCAGGAGGGGGTGGAAGGTCAAAACCTTCAAACCGGCATATGTAGTTCCGTGAGAACCAGTCTGCGATTCATCCACTGGCGTGATGAATCTGAGCCATCACCATAGTCAGTGTTCCTTCATTCTATTAATGTGAATGTATATGTGCAGTTAACAAAGTCAGTCTCCATTCCACCTCCATTCAACTGGGTATTCGTACTGCTGAACACTGTAACCTGCTGACTCAAAACAGCAGACATTCAACAGTATTCAACCAAAGTACCTTGAAAAGTTTCTGTTTCAACAGCCTTTATGGTTGGACTGTAGATATTTTCAGAAGAAAGCACCTCGAACCTTCCAGAAAAAAAGCTTCCAAGCAGATGTCTAGTAGTCCCTCAAGCTCTCCTGTGTGATTGGGGAAGAGTTTTGATCTTTCTGTAGCAAACACACCATAGCCCCCCCTACTCTGGAAAAAAACTGTGTTGAGTTGACATTTTTTCCAGTGTACCAGACCATCTATCCCTCCACCCTGCTCCATCTGTCTCCCAACACTGAGCACGTCCACAACTCGAAAGTAAACTATATGTCCAAAAGTATATAGACACTCCTCTTTAAAATGCTCATAAGCTGAAAGTGACAATACTTGGTGCCAAACCTGAGCACTGTTGAGCACCCCAGCATCGAGCTGTGGAGATCTCTGAAGTGATGGGCCTCCATCCAGCCATATGTGCTATTGAAATCCGATCTCGGATATCGGATTTGTGGCAGTGTGACACAGTCTGAACAGCCAGATAGGAATTCAGTGTGGATTTTTTTTTTGTCAATCTGACCAGATATTCCTCATTTATACATTCAGAGAAGAAGGAAAAATGGATGTCTCTGGAACAGCTGTGATTTATTTTAAACAAGGCCACAGGACAGCATGGCTGCAGTGTCAGAGAAAAATAAAAAAAAACAAAGCAAAATATAATGAAACCAAGAAAGCAAACCAAAGATGCGCCTGTGTCTGAAAATGCCCCCTTTTTACAGCGCGTTCAAACATTTCTCGGCGATAAGGCCAGCTTTCAGCCAAAAGAGCTCCACGATAGCTCCTGTAATGCTGCCAAAAATGGAGCTAGACCTCTGATAGAAGACCTGAACATCATTCCAGGAGCATGAACTGGTCAGATGAATGTCAGCTAAAAAAAGTTCATATTTGTTGAGAAAATCAGTTTTGGGCCACTTTTCCTGAACAAAGCCCAGTGCTCTCGTGTGGCTGAATGCAAGCCAATCCTCATGTTCCAACATCCAGTGAACGCAGTCTCAGAAGAGTAAAGGCTGTTACTACAGCAGAAAGCGCATTAACACCGTGCATTTCAGAAGCAGAAGTGTTTACAAACGTTGGGACATATACTTTGGACAGTAGTTGGATAGTAGACGGACCCTAACACTTCGTTTGGAGAGTGTTAGGCTGTGTCCCAATTGCGTCCTTATTAGTATTACTATGCTGTGTTTGAATACGTATTATGTTGTGTAGATAAAAATGTGACGTGTCCGTCATTCTGTGTATTGTGTCACTTCCTGTCCCTGTTTGTGTTGTATTGACCCACATGGACCCTTCCACTTCCACATTCAGTTCCAAATGAGGGACCCTCACTCTCCCTCCACTCTCCCTTTTTTACACAAACACTTGAGTTTCTGTTTGACTGAAGCTGAAGCAGATTAATGATGGTCTCCTCCCTGTGTCCTCAAATCCCACCACTTCTCATCATCCTTCCATTCTCACTTCTCTTCTCTCGTCTTCTCTTCTCTTCACCTTTCCCGTCCTCTCCTCGTCTCATCTTCTCTTCTCCTTTGCTCTCTTCTCTTTCCCTCTGTTCACTCTTCTTCTCTCCTCTTTTTTGCTTCTTCTCTCATCTTCTCTTCACTCTTCCTCTCTTCTCTCATCATCTTCCTTCTCTCATCTCTCATTTGTCTCTTCTCCTCTCGTGTTCTCTTCTCTCCTGGCTTGCCTTCTCTTCCCTTTATCTCTTGTCTCTTTTTCTCTTCTCCCGTGCTGAAGGTGAGTGAGGTGGAGGTGAATGGTCAGATCGAGGCAGTGTGTGAGAGTGTGTTCAGTGAGATGGAGTCACAGGCAGTGGACGCTCTGGACCTGCCGGTGCCCGGATGCTTTCGGATGCGAAGCCACAGTTACGTCCGCGCCATAGACCAGGGCTGCTCTCAGGACGACGACGGACCACTACTACCTGCATCACCACCACGTACCACTACTACAGTCAGGACTATACAGAGCAGCACAGGTCAGCCTGGACCTCTATACACACATGTTCACCACATACACAATCTTGAAAATTTGAGCTCAGTATTGATGCATCTCACTCTCACTCTCTTTTGGAGATGGAATTAGTCTTGACTTTGTCTCACCTTTAGTAAGAGTAATTCTACTTTTTTAACCCACTGTGTTTTGCACACACAGGAATTAATCTTCTGCATTTAACCCATCCTCACACAGTGATACACACATTCACACTCATGACTTCACACACAAGGGGGCAGTGAGCACACGGTGGGCAGCCTATCCAGGGAGCAGCTGAGGAGTTCAGTGCCTTGCTTCAGTCATGTCCTGCCAGTTCCTGCACTGGCACCTTCCAGACTGACCTTCCCAGTCACCAGTCACAAGGCTGGTTCCCTAACCACCAGACCATAGCTGCTGCCAGTCCCCCTTTTTTTTTTGTTTTTTTTTTTTTTTGGACTCTGACTTGGCCTATACTTGACCTCAATGACTTGGTCTTGACTCAGCCTCGGTCTCATTTGGACTTGATCTTGACTTTGTCGCACACTTGTTCAGAATTGGTCTTGACTTGGTCTTACACTCGTTTGGACTTGGTCTTGATTGGTCTCACTTTCGCTTAGACTTGACCTAGACTTGACCTCAAGGCCTTGGTCTTGACTCAGCCTCGGTCTCATTTGGAGGTGGTCTTGAATCTCTTTAGATTCTCTTGCCTAATCATAGTGTTGGACTTGTCTTGATCAGAGTCTTCTAACTAAATGTCTGTAGGCATAAGATTCAGATATTCTTACAATGAATTCCAAACACACTTCTCTCCCATATAAAGACTGCATGGATGGAGGACTGAATGGTGTGTTTTAAGACTTGATCAGAGTTTGCCTACAGCATCAACCGCTTTATTTCAGTAAAGAAAGGAGAAGGTTTTCCATGATGTGTTTCTAGGATTTTAGTGAAACCAGTATAATTAATCCTGTTGCAATGGCTCTAAAGTAACCTTTCAATACTGTGTGTCTCAGTCTTTGAGAAGATGCCTGTTTGGACAATTTAGAGAATCGGCACTTCAGCTGCATCTCCATTAATGATTCACCACGGGCTAAATGGCGTGCACTTGAAAAGCTAATAACCTCTCGTGTCGCAGAGAAGCGTGCAGGAACGTTGATGTGTTTTCAGTGGCGCTGTGCATAATCTGTAGTGTTGGGAGGAGCCCGCTGGGGCACAAAACCGGGTGGTGATATCTCTGGAGATGGAGGCTTTGGAAGACGACAGATCGCAGGTGCCGGAGCATTAACAGAGGAAGCTCCATTAACTCTGTGCTTGAGGGAAACAGAACATTCCCTCAGCATGTTATCTGACACAACACGCCCAACACTTGCAGGTTTTCTATGCCACGCAAAACTGCTCTCCAGCATATTGAAGAGGCAAACGGTGGAGGAGATCAATACTCGTTTGTTGACAAGGTTACCCTCAGAAGCCTCAACGGGATGTGGCTGATTGGTTGTTTATTAGAGGCGGGGTGTAAGCACGCAAATGCGACCTGGTGCTGATTAAGGGAATTTAGGTTTAAGTGGATGATTCAGGGAGAAATGGGTGAATCAGTGCATCGTCTGTGAAAATTTCCTGTGCTTTAAGGGGACACTTGAGAACTACAGGAAGTTTTAGAGCTAAATTAGGACAAATCGGAATGTTTGTAAACATGTCCGCAATATGTCTAGATAGACAACTCATATTCATAAGTGGACGAGGAGCTTGTTTTATGTAGTGGTAAATACGAACAGCACAGGCTGAATTGAAAATGATGTATTCAGTCCCCTGCCTGACTTTGTAGGGGGCGCTATCACGCATTCAATCAGGGGAAGAGCAGCTTATTGTATGTAGTGTTAAATATGAACAATGAACACAACTGTGGAAGACAATTTCCTCCACTTGGAGAAAATAAACGGTGAAACAGTAAATTATAATAACGATATGCTAAGTCATAATGATACTGAGAGAGTCCAAGTTATGAGGTAGTGAAACAGCCATTATCTCATTATAACAAATGTATTTCTTATAATTAGTGTCTCATTACTATGACTTTCTCATATTTATGACTTAATATCTCAATTATGACTCATAACTGACTCAGCGTCTCATTATCATTAATATCTCGTTTATGACTTGGTGTCTCATTATTATCATTTAATCTCCATCATTATGACATAATAACACATTGTTATGATTAGCATTTTCTAATTATGACTTACTGTCTCATTATTGACTTTGTACTTCATAATTAGAAAACACCAATCATAACAGTGAGATAAGATCTCATAATTCTGATTTCTTTCTCATTGTTATGATTTAATATCTAAATTATGACTTATTACAATGAGTTACTGTCACATTATTGCATCTTAGTATCTCATTTTAATGATTTGTATCTTCTAATTATGACTTGATGTCTATTAATTAAGACTAATTATCATATAATTAAGTGTCTAATAATTACGATTCAGTATCTCATAATTATGACTTACTATATGATTTTTTTTCATAAGTGGCAGAAATGGGCTTCCATACAAAACTGAACGTATGAGGTTCGGTTTTTCATTTTCAAGCTTCCAGATAAATTGGAACTGCTGAAATACCTGCTTAGATGTCACATGATATTATGTGAATCTTCATACATCGGCCTCAAACAAAAATAACTCTTTTTCGAACTCTTTCCCAGAGGCCTGGCTCGCCTCTTCGCTGTAAATCGGTGCTTTTACCCAGATCCCTGCTCGGGGATGAGCATGGAAGAAAAAAGTGAAGTAGAGAAATGTGGACAGGTCCTGTGAATCTTTTATGATGCCTTTGGGGTCTGGCTGGGAAACACAAGTTCTTCATCTGGTCCTGAGTTTTCCAGGCCAGTGCAAACTCAGTCCATTTCATCAGCAGCTCTGAGGATACCGCTGTCACAGTCGTAAATGTGATGCTAACTGCCGGACTCAGATGTTACGAAGTCTTGGTCTTAGCTCAGACTCCATGGCCTCTTTTCCACTGCAGGGCCAAATGGATTTCAGCATGGAAGGTAACTGTTCTGATGACATTTCCACATGGATACTGTTCAGCACAGTTGTTCACAACAGGGGTGTCACCTGGCCTGGGCTTCCGGGAGTATAGTGCCAAATATTTTTTTAAGGAGCCTCCTATTTTTTTAAAAACATAAAGACATAAACCTCCTGGTGAGCCAAAGGGGTGACAATGGCATGGAAACTCTCCCTCAGAGTTAGAGGAAGGAACCTTTGCAGGAACCAGGCTCACAAGGGAGTCCCATCATCCTATGGTCAAACTACTTAAACATAGTTTGTTAGGGGGATACTGGACCACCACACATCTACTGTAATACTCATGTGTACTGAAGTAATGATAGGCTCATTCTGGACATAATATCAACATTAATGCAAGAACTTTGATGTTATTAATGATTAGATTGACATGAGAACTTTACAGTGGTCCAAATAAACTAACAAACATGATTTCCCTTTATTATTTTTTATATGTATTCTTCCTTCTAAGGACTTTTATTCTGAAATTTGCACACTGTGTGAGCAAAGAAAGAGAGCAGGCAGCCCCTCCATTCTCATTTTCCTCTATACTGATATCTGGGTCAGTGATGTCATTAGCCCCACCCCACCCCTCAGAGTCTGTGTGCAGGTTGAGCATGTACACGTGGGCGGAGCAGTAAACATGCACTGGAAGCTCCTTTCGCTTCAAACTGGGATTTAATTCAGTTGGAAATGAGGGAATTTTAGATGTTTCCTGAGCTCGATTACACACTGATAATTCATCGCACAATCGTGAGACCATGTCTTATAGTTTATGATGTGTATTATGTCTGTTTGGTTACTCTTATCCTGAGATAAGAAGTGCAGAAAATGGCCTGTAACTGCCCACAACGTGCAGATCTCGGGTTCTAAGAGCTAAAAAGCTTCCTTGATGTGGTTTTAGATGAATGTGGTTTATGAATTAGATCAATTACGGCTTCAGTAAGTTGGCTACATTGGTCTTGGAACTGTAGTCCAAAAGTAAAGAACAAAGCTGTTTGGAGTGATGAGGATCTTCCTTCTTTGTCCACTGATATTAGTGCTGGAACATATTAGATTATTTACAGAAATTAAGTTACACATCTGGCAACAGCAGCCGTCACATTATTATGGGATGCCGTGCACTTGCTGATCCTAATTTATCAGCACATCAAACTGAAAAAGAAAGCAGAACTGGTCTAACAGGTTCCACATCTTCGTGGATTGGTACATGGTAACTATTTGGCCCTGCAGTAGAACAGAAGCCCATGTGACCTGGTCTCCACTACTCCACATCTGACCCAGTGGACTGCTTAATTTAGTCACAAGCACAAATGTACAAGAGTAAACTTTGCCTTAAAATGTGAAAAATGTTCTTAACACTCAAATTATTGTTCTCAAGACTTTCAAATCCTTGAAGGCACCCTGAGGAAAGGACTGTCCAGTGCACTAATTAAGTCCTTTATCTCAGAGCTTTTGAAGATACAAGATAGGTTGACCATGATGGATAAAGATTTTTTTTTTTTCCCCATGTTTAAAAAGCAAGGCCTTGATCGTGACGGCAAATAACGCACTCCAGGGAGTTAACCTTCAAAAGCCTTCAGACCTTCACAAACATAATGGAAGCACTCCAGTTTAAATATGGATGTCATGTGGATCACGTTCATCCTTCAAAAGCACGTAATCCACACACTGTGGGAGCAGCAGTGGTCAAGGTGTCTTCACCATTACTGCATCCCTTGAATGCTGCGCTAAATGCCAAAGGTTGTGAAGGAAGATGGTGAGTCATTGGAGCAGAATGGAATGTGCTAATTGTGTTTGTGCATTGAGTTCTGAAAGAGTCATCTCTAAAGTGGTGTCTGGATGAAGTATGCCAGCCTTCTTGCTACATTTAGGGCATTGGAGCTGAATCCTATAGGACGTTTCTGCTTCTGCTCTGAACAAATGGTCCGGGATTTTCCTCTAAATCCGATTTTTTCCCATTAGGATGAGACCGGGACAGGGCTGCAGATCTTGTCACTGTAGTCTGGCATTGCCGTCTCTGTGTAGACTGCCAAAGGCACTGGAGCCAGACGCTCTGGGGTTGATAGATAGAGTCTCTTTCCATTGGCCTTGTCCCAGTTCAGGAACCTATCTATCTCTCCCCGTTTGGCACTTCCATTTGGGGCTTTCCGTGTTGTTTACATGAGTTGACAGTTTTTAAGGGAATTATTTAAAGGAATAAAGCTGCATTCTGTCTAATCTTATTTGTTTCAGAGTAAATTTCCCTGTAATTAGAGATCTTCAGTACTGACCTTTAAAATAAACAAAAATGGGTTTTTATTATTACATTATTACAGTTAAATATATACGTTTCTTTATGATATGTGGTCTTTAAGGGCATAAAATGTGTAAGAGGACTTAACCTGATCATTTGCATAATCCTGAATGGCATTATGTGAAGGAGCTTTTATTTATAGTTAGCTATATACTGTATTAGGGCAGGTCCATAATCCTCTACTCTAAACTACTCTATATTATAAGAGTTGGTTTCAGTGGTGTAGAATGTTCACCATCGTAAAAGCAAAAGTCACATGACATCAAATATATGAGAAGGTTTCTCTCAAACTTTCTTATATATTTGTATATAATGTACCAACAAAAGACACAGCAGTGCTGCTGGAGTGTTTAAACACTGTCCACTCACTGTCCAGCCTCATTAGTCACTCCCACCTCGTTGGTACACCTAGATATAAAGTTCATCTGCACAGTTTGTGTGGGTCAGTCTCTTGTCCTTCATCGATGCCGAACGGGACGCTGCCCACAGGGCGATGTTAGCTGAATATTTCTGGTTGGTGGACGGTTCTCAGTCCAGCAGTGACACTGTGGGAGTGTTGAGAATGACCCACCACCCACTTAATAGCTGCTCTGTGGTGGTGCTGTGGAACACGCAAGAGGAGCTGATAACCATGACCTCCTTGTTTCTGTTTTATGATTGATCAGTGTGGTGTGCAATTGGGAGGCACCATCAGATTGATTGTTCAGCAATTCTGAAATATCAGTGGACCTCTCCTTTAACACAATCTCGCTTGCCAAGATGTGTGTGTAACACTGATTGTGTGTGTGACTGTGATTTGTGCGGGTCAATATATGTGCATGTACAGCATTGACAGAGGTAGGAATGTGACAGTGATGTCTGTGATGTATGTGCGTGTTTATGCCGCTGTGAGGCAGCTGCCCACACCACACACACAAACTCTGATAAATTATGGGAGAGTTGACGGAAGAAGCTGTCAGGACTGACATTGAGAAGACTGCCACACACACACACACACACACACACACATGCGCCGTCTACCCCTCCACCACTCCAGAACACCGCTGTGTTCCCAGTCTAACAGAGATGCGCCATCTGCCTCTAAACCAGCCGACAGCTCACAGACATCCAGCACGGCAGACAGCTCCGCGCTCAGGCTGCAGCGGAGAGTCTTTGAAAAGGGTCAAAGTGGAATTTCCAATTTATGTTTTCATGCAGTTTTTGAAAGTCAAGTCTCTGAATTTGTGTATGTATAAAAGTTATGTTTCCTGCTGGGTCTCGTTGGCCTTGCTTGGACCGCGGTAGTTGTGTTATCGTTCTGTAGTTGGCTTGTTCTCCTGCTCTGATTGAGGAGGTCATTAAAGAGTCTGAATATGAATTAAACTGAATGGACACTCAAGTTAGCCACTTGTGTCCAAATTGCACTTGTGTCACATACAAATATACTTCAGACTTGATTTGCAACTTGTTCCTAATTACTCGGGACTCGTGAACAGTGACCCATGAACAATACAAAGTAAAAGTTACAGAAAGTGACTGTATTTCATTGCTTTGGGACTGACTGACTCATATTAGAGGTAGTAGTGTTAGGAGTCTTGCCCAAGAACTCTTGGTGTAGCACAGCATGGTTGCCCACACTGGGAATTGACCCCCAGTGGTGTTATCACTGTCTTTGTTGACGTAACTGTAGTAAGTGGACAAGAAAAGTGGGCTACCATTATTATAGAGAAACTGTGCAACCAGTTTCTCTTTGTCCATATGTTTGTAGACAACCCTTATAATGAATGCACTCCTTGCTAATACAGATGTGCAACTGCACACAGTTTGTCTAGTCCCCGTTTAGAAGTATTGCCAATAGAATAAGATGATATGGAGCAGTTAAATATGAACCTGTTGGCACCATGCCCCATGCCAGGCATGGGCTAGAGCAGGCCTGGGCAGTTCCATCCCTGGAGATTTGGACTCCTGCACACCTGATTCAACTCACCTGTTAACTGTTTAGGAAATCAGCACACTTTGTTGGACTCCTGCTGCCCGCCCCAGGTTTAGATGAGCATTAAGGTCCCCATCATTGAGCTGTCAAGCAGTGGGACTGTCTTCTCACTAAGGCTCTAGTCACTGAATGCAATCAGATCCTCACAGCAGTGCTCCAAAATCAAGTAGGAAGCCTGCCTTGGACAGGAGAGACAGTTACTCCAACAAAGCAGAATAATCTGTTTTAATGCCTTGATTTTAGAAGAAACAATGAATACGCAGGTGTTTTCAGTACAGTGTCTTTTGTTTGAAGCACATGAACGTTCCAGCATAAATACTTAATAATTAATGCTCCAAATATCTGTTTCTGTTTAGATTTAGACTGAAAATGTAAGTGGCCTAAACCAAATACATGCTGCCCTCAGGAACATCTAAGGGCATGCACCCTACATGTGGTTCTGCTGGGACGTGAACAGTAAATATTCATCTGAAATGGAATCTCAGTCAGTAAATACATGAAGAAAAGCAGGCGTGTGTGAACTCGTGTATATTGGGGTCAGTTTGTATAGAAATATGGTTTTATTGTGGACTTCGGGGAGCCAGTGTTTAGGTCAGGCTGCTGGAGTGAACTGAGACATCCACTCCTACGTCCTAACTGACCTGGTAGTCACGTGGATCCATAGGTTAGTCAGCTCTGCCGGTACGTTTCAAATATCAATGTCAAGTAAAAGGTGTTGTTGCCATGGGAACACGAGAAAAGGTTGTGCAAAAGCCTTGTTCTCGTACCGCTTATCCTCAATATTTCGTTGTTTTTCCTCCTGATTAGAAGCTTGTGGACTCAAAATCCCAGAACTGATTGACTTCCTTGCTGTACCATTCAAACCCCCATTTACCCTTGGAGTGTTCCTCCATTGGCAAAGCACTTCTGC
This sequence comes from Acestrorhynchus altus, assembly GCA_034509495.1. NCBI lineage: Eukaryota > Metazoa > Chordata > Actinopteri > Characiformes > Acestrorhynchidae > Acestrorhynchus > Acestrorhynchus altus. The sequence continues at coordinate 5,595,887 of CM067502.1, read as the reverse complement.
CCCCAGACTGGGCAGAGTTGGGCGAAAGAATGACCAATGAATCAATAGAGTTTAACATAAGAGTCAAATCATTAATAGAATTAATAACCTTTTAATTGTAGGAGGTGTGGATGCTCAGGAAAGAGCTACTCCAGTGAATCACTTGACTGTGATTATGGATGACTGCAGACATTCACAACAGCACTGATTATGGCACGGTGCCAGAGCAATTCTTTAATATTGCCTGTACTGCGTCCTGTTCTACCACAGGGGTGCAGTAAAGAGCCACTCGCTCAATCTGATATGATCTGGGACAGAAAATGAACTCATCCATATGCGTTTGCATCCTCTGAGCTCCATGATCTCACATTAGGGGGCTCTGAATGAACTTAATGGGCAATGCTGGTCTCCGTTCTGAGTAGGACTGACAGCAGACATTATCCTCTCTTCCACTGGAGCCTTTGATTCCTCAGGAGTGAAGCTACATAGAGTCGCATAATTTGCCTCACTTGCCCAGCGCCACTGCCTCCAGCTGTGGGTATTTTATCTCAGTACAGTATTGAACAGATGTGAGCGAGTTATGAGAGAATGAGAATGAACCCTTGGGTGTGGAAGGTGAATAACAGGCCCATGAATATGCATGGACTGCAAAACCACATGAAATCAATACCTATAAACGTTATTGAAAGGCTGCAGGGACCGACTACGACAACAATAACTGAGGGGAAGAGCATGTACTCGGTGTACTTTTATAAGTTTTAAAGTAGTCCTAAAAGGTCGAACTATATTTATCTAGGCCTAGTTTAATAATATGAGTTCAGAACGTGGAACTGACAAACCGTGAACTTCAAAAGAAAACCTGATATTAAAAAACGACCAAGGCCAATTCCAAAACTCCGTAACGTTAGCAGAATATGCTTCTGTTGATACTGGAGAGCACCTCCAGACCGCGCTGGTTATGGATAGTATGGGAATCTGGCCATGTGACCGTGGCTTGTTCTGTGCCAGTCTCCAGAGAAGGAGAGTTGCAGCTCAGCATGTGAAGAAGCGAAAGCCTGGGAGTAAACAGAGGTCACACCCCACCAACACTAACCATCCCCTTTCTCCAAAAAAGACAAGGTCCCCACTTACACTCCCTCAAAAGACAAGAGCTTTAATGAGGTCAGGATTTTGGATGATAACCACAGCACTTTATCGCCAACTCCCCAACCAAACGCCCTCACCTGGCATTAGACATGGTGCCAGTAGATTCAGTAGATTCATCTGCTCCAGGTAGTCCTATTCTATTGGCTGTAATTCTATAGAGAGACTAGACAAGCTGTGGAAAGACAGGCTGAAAGGTCAAAAATGGACTGGCAGTCCATCGGGAGAGTCGTCCTTGTTTTGAGCTTCACTGTTACGGGTTCCACGGTTGGCTGCACAAAGAGCTCATTGAGACAATCTGTCAGAAAATCTCTCATTCCATCCAAACTCTGCTGTCAGCGGTCACACCACTCCTGCCTGGGCTTCAGAAGAGCAGGAGGTGGGGCTGATGGGGTGAACATATAATGCTAGACATGTCTTAAATGAGGATCACAGATCATGGTTATCTTCTACATATTATTTAGGATCTATGTATCCTGCAGTGGTATGGTGGCACAGCAGGTCCTAGGTTTGTGGGTTTGATCCCTGCCCAGGTTACCGTCTACAAGGAGTTTGGTGTGTTCTCTCCGTCTCCACACTGGTTTCCTCCAGGTACTCTGGTTTCCTCCTACCAGTAGGTGAATTGGCTATGCTTACTTGTGGTACCCTGCAATGGCCTGGCCCCCTGTCCAAAGGGACTCCAGGTAGTCTCCATAGTCTCTTGTTTCTTGACATCATTAGACCTTCTCTGATGATTTAGAAGAGAAGGCCCTGAGGGTTCCACAGAATGTTGAGAGATCAAAAGTTCAAAGTCAAACCTACAATTCTATTTTCGATTCAAAGCAGCCCCCCGTGCCTTGATATAGCTTCACATGCTCTTGGCATTCTCTCAGGAAGCTTCACGAGGAGCCACCTGGAGTGCTTGTCCAGCAGGACTGATGAAGATGCATCCTCATCGTGCCGGCTCATTACATGTAACAAAAATCATTCTTTTCAGTCCTTCAGAGGCTCCCCTGTGACCTCTTCACACTGTCTGCCTACCTTCCAGTTACTGGACCTGGACTAGTTTCCCATCCTGCCTTTGACTAGTTCACCAAATGTACATGGATCCTAATTATCTTCTACGGTTACTATGACCACCACTAAACCATCATTGCTTCAGTACAGTTAAGCATTACAGCAAACATGTGGTGGTCCAGTATCTTCTCATCAATAATGTATGAGATGTTTTACCAGAGGAGGGTGGATCCCCCTTAGTGAGCCTGGTTCCTCCCAAAGTTTCTTCCACCAGCTCTGAGGGAGGTATTTTTGTTGTTGTTGTTGTTGTTTTGTTTTTTGATTGTCCTTATTCTTTGTTTCATGTGTTGCTGATCTTGTTTTTGACCTCTGTAAAGCTGCTTTGTGACATCAGTTGCCCAAAGTGTTATACAAACAAATTTGATTTGATTTGTTTAGCTGGACTTTCCCTTCGAGATGGGGGGGTGGAGGTTAAGTCACCCCGGAGGGGCTCGGAGTAGAGCAGGGCTCCGCTGATTCAGGCATCTGGTTCAGATCCTTCACTCATGAGGTGTTCCAGGCATGTCAGACCAGGTGGAGGCCTCAGGGAAGACCCAGGACACCTGAGAGATTATATCTCTTGGCTGGCCTGGGAACAGCCTGGAATAACCAGCAAGAGCTGGAAGAGGTGGCTGGGGAGGTCTGGGCCTCTTTGCTTACTGCTGCCCCTGCAACCTGGACCACAGATAAGCGCTGGATGATGGATGGATTACTTCATCTAGGTTTGAACCTTTATAGAAACCAGTTTAACAGAAATCAAAAATGTGTGAGTAGATCGGTTTGATCAGATACATCCTCCCACACATAGACATGTTCACACACTCGCGCACACATACTTATGCACTTACTCTAAGAAAGGGCAGGAACAGGGCAGGTCATTGGCAGGTCACTGGGTATAAAAGCAACAGTAGATCCCTGGTGCGTGTGTGTTAGTAATCCAAGCTCGCGCTCGCTCTCTCTCTGGTCTGTGATCTCTCGTCTCTCGTTGACCGTGATAGAGGTTGCCTACAGTAGTACAGTTCTACTGTGACACTGTTACCTTTACGTTTGGCGACATTTGTGACAGGTGAACTAATGAACACGGTTAAGATACAGTATAAATGAAGTCATTCAGGACGGGTTGGGTTAGAAATGCTCCATTAGAGAAACGATGCCAGAATGGGATTGTTCATCTGAAAGCTCGAGGTTATATTATACCAGATGGTTATGATTTTGCTGCCTGTGACCAGGGGTGCAATGACCAATGGACTTGGTCAACTAAAATACAGAACAGTTGAAATATATGTGAACCCATAGCAGTTATTACTTTTCACAGTAATAATTCTCTCGATCTGGCTGTAGAACTATGGAGAAACCTGTCTATTACCTTAATAATAAAACCAATATAGAGCCATAATGTGCAATATTGTGTCTGTGTAGAGATGAGGTCCTTCAACAAAAAGAGCTAATCAGGATGATGAGTTGCTGCAAACAGAAGAGGGTCCAGGCTTTATCAAAATAAAAGTCCCTAATAAAAATGTAACCGTAACAGATTTAGCTTAATTTATTTGCTTTATCTGAGAAATTTTATTTCTGCCTATTTTCACATATTTGGTGTTAGTTTTTGACAGGAAAATGATATCAGTTTAATCATTTATATCAGCAGTTATTCTTATTCTTATTCTTTTTTGTTTTGTTTTGTATTTTTTGTTAGTTTGCTCAAAACATCATCTTAAGCTCGTCATTAAAGCTGCCAGGTACATTATTTTGTAGTATTTGGTCATTTAAAAATTCATAATCAGGAAAATCAATTACACTTTTCAGTGATTAGCAGATTATTCGACTATCAAAATAGTCATTGGTTGTAGCACTTTGAGACACTGTGTGTGTGTGTGTGTGTGTGTGTGTGTGTGTGTGTGTGTGTGTGTGTGTGTGTGTGTGTGTGTGTGTGTGTGTATAAAACCACAGTTTCACACCAAACCCATTCTGAATGTCTGTTTACACGTAAATCATTAATTCTGAAGAAACATCCAAAAAGTGTCCGTTTCACAGATCTCCTCCGTGGGTCCAGCGTGATACCCGAGTTGCACGTGTGTCATTGTCTTACAGGACATTTCTGCTTATTAAGTGTTTACGTTGGGGCTGATCCGTTAAAGGGCTTGTGTAATGGGTTTGTGTGGTTAAGCCAGCTCCTCCAGCAGATCAGCGAGCTGTGCTTACCCATTTAGCCTCTCTTTAAGCTTAACCTGTGGCCCTGCAGCTCTGCCTACTTAACCAACACAAGATTCGAAGTCTGGTTTGTACTCTAGCACCCCCTGCACTTCAATACCGTGGCACCTGTTGGGATATATGCCATCATGCTGTGTGAAATGTCATTACTATAAATATTAATGTCTACATTTCAGTTAATTTCTCTCATAACTGCATAATGTATATTATATATCCACATAGGATTTTTGTTTTTTGTACGAAAAAGGCATTTTTACCTGACATTTATACAACCTTTGTTATCATATGAAGTTGAACAGTCAGAAAGAGTGATATACAGTACCGCTCAAACGTTTGCACTGAAAGTTGATTACATAAATTGGCTACTTCTTTTGATATTGATATTAAAATCATATCTGCAAAATACAGCATGTGATATATGGACAAAAATATTGGGACACCTTCTCATTCATTCTGAAATCAAAGGTATTAAAAAGAGTTTATCCTGGTTTTGTTGGAGTAATGGTCTCCACTGTCTAAGAAACTTTTGGGACACTACTGTGGGGATCTGACCTGAATTGAGGCCTGAAAACAGGCCTTTAGGCTTGGAAACATCAATATGGATTTTATATCCAATTCTATTCAAATATATTGTGAACCAAAATATTTTGTATATAATGAAAAATGTAATCGCTCTACCCAACACATAGTAGTGTTGTGTTTGTCATCAAAAATAACCCTCATTTTCTTATGATTAAATTTTAGTCCTTTGTTTATGTGGGAACAACTTGGTAAGACTTATGACTCTCATTTTCCCAGGTATGGACCCTTTAAAGGTACATATTATTGTAGCAAAATGATGAATGGAAGGTGTTTAGATGACTTTCATTGTAGTTATTGAATAAACTTAAGACTACAGGTTATGAAAGGCATCTAAACACCTGCCATTCCTAATACAGGTACATCATTTCAGGTAAATAATGGTGAGTGAGTGGGAATGAGTGTGCAGGGTGATGGTGGGATGTTGAGTGTAGTGGAGTGTTGGGACAGATCTACACTGCAGATTACTCTTGACCTTTTCGGTGCTGGCAGCTGCTTTGACTCGGGTTAATTGCCTCTCTTGAGGTTGGAAGATTTTCTCTCTCTCTCTCTCCAAAAAGAATTAGGCTGTTTTAAATACTCCAGCCACTGCATTCATCGCATTAAACCCATTCCTACCTGATGCTCAGTGACCACTTTCCATATTTCAGATTCTCACAGGAACACAACTGATGTTTACAGTGCTTCTCAGTGTGGATGTAATGGATATAAATGCAAACTTCATTAGATTAATTAAAAAAATGGCTCTGGTAGCTTAGATTTGTGAAGCTTAGGAGCTGATCCACACCTCATTCTGATTGTGGTTGCATGAAGAGCTCAACTCCTAATCCAACTTGAAGCCCATGAGTGCAGATATCTCTCAGATCAAATGATCAGCATACTGTGCTTTCCGATTTTTTGCATTCATACACGAACGAAATCAGATTTTTTTTCCCCCAAATATGACACAGATTTAATGTTTTCAGGGCTGCGTGTTGATAGGTTTGTTGAAATTTGGTGTGATCTACTGATGCAAATACTAATAGATGGCATACAATACATGACCATATGCTGCTTAACAGATTCTTAATATTAAGTCGCTTGCCATTGGCTCCAAGAGAGCAAAAGTGCATGGCAGCAGTTCGGAGGAGGCATGAACAGTAGGTACCCGTCTGCCTGGGTCATGAATCTTTGTTAGGAGGTGCAGGAGCTTGGGTGGGCTGAATGGTACCCAGTTATAAGTCTGCTCCAACAGATTTTTCACTTGTGGTGAAGGAGGGCCACTCCGATTATACCCAAATCTTTAACACCTCAATATTGATCCTTCTGCAGCTTCACCTATGGAAACGTTGATGCAATGTTTACTTCCTCTAGATAGCCAAGTTCAGTTGACTTCTCTGTGCACCACCAAGGCCCACAAGGGGCCCCAGCGTGGCAGTTCTGAGGACGTTATATAATAGAAGTAGCGATGGGCTTTGGGTACATGTATCGAAGGATCCAACTAATGTAATATCAGGATCGATGTCTAATTCTCGTGTTGGATCAGTACATCCGTAATTCAGATCACGTTCTCTTATAGAGAGAATGTTGTGTGTGTGTTGCTTGCACAACCAATTTGTGACATTTTCATTTTCATTTCTTTGCCCATACAAGTGTTGTCACTGTCCAGCGGGTAGCTGCTAATAATGTGCAAATGTGCTGACATGGAGTGGTAAGGCCTGGAATGTGAGTGTGTCTGTAATAAGCAAATAGGCCACTATGAGGCTATGATGCACGAGGGCCTGTCAGGATGCCGAGGCTTACTTTAAAAGAGCAGGACTGCACATGGATGTTTCCATCATCACAGCAGACTGCCAGTCTGGTCTGGACTGAATTGATTTGTCAGGTTGTTGCTTGGGCGGCTGCAACGTTCACCTTGTCCTCTGAGCTCAGGGTCAGAACTGGTTAGACACAATAGATCAGCTCTCCATGACAGGAAAACAAGGCTTTCCTACACACGCTGTGGGCGAAAGTATTGGGACACCTGCTCATTCATTGATTCCCAAACAGAGGTTATTAAAAAGAGATAATGCTGCTTTTATCTCTGCCGTGTTCTACTAGATTTTGGAGCACTGCTGTGAGGATTTGATTGCATTCAGTGACGAGCATTAGTGAGGTCAGGGTGTTGGAGGATCACCACCCCCACCTTATCCCCCACGTCATTCCAGAGAACCCAATGGTAGAACGTCTAGGACTAGACTATGGCTGTGTTTGTTTGGACATATAGTCAAGTCTTGTGTTATTCATATGAAATGATTCATGTATTTTTTCACCATCATCATATGTGATGTAAGTCACCCTAAATCTTTCCATACTGGAATCTCGGGGTCTCGGCTGTCAGACAGCATATTCACAACCACAACTTTTATTTACAGCTGGTCTGTTTAATGCTGTAGAAACGAGAGAGAGATTTCAGAAACAACAAAGCAGATATCCACGCTAATGACATGTCTTAATGAGCGCACCACGAGACCCCCGACTGTAAAAGGCATAACGCTGGTCTGGAGTCTTTCTGACTGTGGAAAAGAACAGAATGCACATTAGACTCCCTCCCAGCCGGCAGTAATGCCATCACTTGCTTGCTGGTCTCCTCCTCCGAACACATGATGAGTCACATCCAACTGTGCCTCACACTCATGTGTAGGTGTTCCTTAGACGTACCATGAATAGCCATTACAAACAAAGCAGCTCTATTTTTAGGCTCTTTCTGTGAAGTCATGGATATTCTTACACTCGGCTCTCTGTAGTTTCCTTTTCATTTCCTTTACTTGCGTGTAATCACATACATTTGTTCTGTGAAAGACAAGACAGGCTGGCTTTCCTGTCATTATATTCTAACTCTATCTCTGTATCGTTCTCTCTCTCTCTCTCTCTCTCTCTCTCTCTCTCTCTCTCTCTCTCTTTCTCTCTTGCTCTCTCTCTCCCTCTTTGTGCTACACATAACAACCACTAGAGGGGAGTATTTACCACTTACATTTGTGTGTGTGTGTGTGTAACACCTGTAACACTTACACTTGACCAGGGCAGCTCTATCAGGCCGTGCCATGTCATGTGAATATGACTGTATATGAAGAATTGTAGAAAGTAATTAATTAAAAATGCGTTTTTTTGTGTGAGCTGAAGTTAGATCACCCTAACCCTTATTGACAGTAAGTGTTTCATCCTTGCAAACCACCCATAGAAAGCAAAGTTGTTTGGTCTTTTCTGATGGTAGGTGTTGCACTTAAATGTGGCAAGAGCTAAATGGCTTTATAGGCTTGTTGGAGACTTCTGTACGCGTATTTCACTCTGCTCTTGGAGTGAAATTGCCAGGAACTTGTTCTCTACGTGTGAATTATTTTCTCATATTATTAGAACATTTCATACGATCTCCCCACTTCCTTTCCAGACTCTAGGAGTTTGAGTTGTGACTCTAGGTCTCTTGATTTCCAAATGAAATTCAGAATTTACTTTCATCTGGAGCTCTGAGTAACTTTATTATGCTTTGATACATCACTCTTAGAACAGCCAGCAATGTTCTATGTTCTTCTATGGCTGACAGTCTTTGTGTGAAGTCATTGGTGAACCCTTTGGTGAAATTTTGCTAGGCCTGTCACTCCTGAGCGAGGTCACCATAATTACAATGTTTATTTTTCCAGTGCAGAGCCTGGTCACCCATTGTAATTAAGAACTATTAGCTGAGTCAAATGTCCTAGTTCTATACAGTTTCTGACTCTTGATATCTTGTACCAGCCATTTAATTAATGACAAAAGTCAAACATGCCTAGAAGGCAGGGGAAGATTATAAGGACATACTCAAGCATTCTCATCTTGTGGCTTCTACAGGGTCGTTATTAAGAAATTGCAGTTTCAGGGGATTGTGAAGGTCAAGAAAATGATTTGTGATAAATGCTCATACGCTGGTAAGACCCCCCCCCCATATGGCTGTCTAGAAATTGCAACATTCTGCTGTGCAGTGTTGCTTTCACAAAAATAACACTGATGAAATAGTCATAAGAAAGAGACCTTAGGTGAGGGCTCATCACAAAAGTTAGTGACTGAACTCCACAACAGAACAATGAGACAAGCCAGATGAGTTTTGGAAAGTGCTGTGGACAAATGCACTACAAAAAAAAGTCTTTGGACACAATCAGCAAAAGTCCATTTGGAGGAAAAAGGGAACTGCATGGACCAGCAACTGTGAAGCACGGGGGTGGATCAATCATAGGTTTGGCATTGTGTTGCTGCCAGTGGCATTGGCAGTATTGCATGAGTGGAGGAAAAAATGGATTTCACAAAAAAGCAAATCCTGGATGCACGTCGGAGCATCTGTTAAAAAGCTGAAGCACAAAAGAGGATGGCTTTTGCAACAGGAGAATGATTCAGTTCATAGAAATGGAATTAAACTGTGAAATTGACTTCCCATATTTGAGGAGCTGTATCTCTTTTGTTTTAATGGACAGACATACAGTATATTATGGTGTATGGGAGAATGGTTGTCCTTTGCTCTATTGCTTTATGACCCTGATATTATTATGGGGTTGATGTAATGATGTCATTAGAAGATGCTACTCACTGAAAGCACAGACCTTAGTCCTGGTACTCTGTTTGAGTCTAATCAACAAGGCCTTCCATAATGAGACTAAGGAGCTTGTCTGAGTATGTCATCTGCCCTGTTTCAGCTCGGTTATGTCAGTGTTGGCCATAAGCATTCAGGAGAGAGCAGTTCTGGAGGAGCAAGCATGTCCTTCAGTTTCTCAGACACAGCAGCAAATGGCACTGATGAAGACGAAGTCAACAACAACACATCGGCCAGGCTAACATTTAGAACTGCAAGTGATTGTAGTGGCACAGCTGGTGCTGGCAGTGATATCAGCACACACTCAGGTACAGCATGAAGAGCACTGATGAGAGAGAGAGAGAGAGAGAGAGAGAGAGAGAGAGAGAGAGAGAGAGAGAGAGAGAGAGAGAGAGAGGAGGTGTGTGTGTGTGTGTGTGTGAGAGAGAGAGAGAGAGAGAGAGAGAGAGAGAGAGAGAAGGAGTGGGGGTTTGAAATAATGAGGATGAGGAGCAGAATGTAGAAATGTAGTTAGCACGACTTGGAGAGAAGGTAAGAGAGAAAGGTGAAAATTGAATGTAGAGAGAGAGAGAAGGGAAAGTGTGGGAGAGAGAAAGCAAGAGGTTTGAGGATGAAAAAATCTAGTGAGAGAGAAGGAGAGAGAAAGCGAAAGGCAGAGGGACTAAGAATGAACAAGTGAGAGAGAAATGAGAAAGTGAAAGGAAGAGAATGAGAGAAGGAGGGAGGGTAGATATAACTAGTGAAATGTGAGTAAGAAAGGGAGAGAGAAGAGAATGAAATATCTAGGGAGAGAGGGAGGGAAAATGAGGGTGAGAGAGAGAGAGACAAAGTGAGAATAAAAAGTCTGGTGGGGAAGTGAGGGGAGAGAGAGAGAATGAAAAATCTTGAGGGAGGGAGGGAGAGTGAAGGAAGAGAGATAATGAAAAGTCTAGTGAGCGACAGAAAGTGAGAGAGTAGTGAGAATGAGAGAGAGAGAGAGAGCGCACAAGGGAGAGCAAATCTAGTTAGAGAGAAAGGAGATTGAGGGAGAGGAAGCTCTGGAGCTGATGGAGTGTGTTTGTGGTGGTGGAGTGTGTGTGCCTTATCTCTGCAGCACACACTGGAACACATTGAGCTGCAGTGTGGACTGAACTGCCTGGCGAGCCAGTTAGCCACACACTGCTCACACACACCTTATCGGCCTTCACCTCATTAGACTCGCTCCAGGACTTTATTTTAACCACATGCTCAAACAGCTTCAGTGTGTGCGTGTGTGTGTGTGTCTGTGAGTGTGTGTGAGTGTGTGTGTGTGGTTGGGGTTTAGTTGGAAGGGGCACATGTTCTTTAACCCGAGGATGGTAGATGCTGAGGATGAACCCTTGCTTAGACTTGGTCCTCGTGTATTCCTCAGAGGAGTTCTGGAATGCTCAAATGCTCAAAGCTGACACTTCAGTCAGTTAGGACCGGCTGTGGAATATTCTGTGGGGCTGTTTTCCAGACAAGGATTAAGCCTAGTCCTAGACTACACAGCATTTCCATTTTAATTGAGATTTTCCATTGAAAAGAAAGCATAAACAAGACTCGACTTTATCCGTGTTTGGAAAACCTTTTGTTCCTTAATGAATAGGGAATGCACACCCAGGAGTTTCATGCAGTCTCTGCGAAAACATGTCACTGCATATATGCAATCACATATATAATCACACACACACACACACATTTTAGAACACCCAGTATGGGCTGTACATATATTATGCAGTGGCATATTGGGTGTTCTAAAACTTTTGACTGGTAGTGTGAGAGAAAAACACACACAGACACACACAATATATATAGGTGTATATGCATTCACTAAGTTTTTTTTTGTGACGAGTCCTGATTTTTCAAGCTGCATGGGATTGATTATCACAGAACCCCATTAGGAACCTCAGCCACTCCATTGTGAGGCATCTGGCATGTTGTGTTACACCGTACTGAGAGACACCGTGTGAGATTTTTCCTTCCCAACAGCATTGAGGTCCTACACTTCCTTCTAGGTGCCGCTGTTTGTACACACTTGTTTGGATGATGTATGTGCACATATGGACATATATCTGTACGAGTACAGAACATTATCAGTGGAGGCTTCCCTTTAAAGTCAAATGTAGACCATGATTGTAGATGGTTTACGAAGATAATGCTAACGAACAATGGAAGCTCGTAGCCCACCAGTCAGCATTGATCCTGTTCTTAACCTCGTCACGTAAGAGGTGCTTCTCTGGCAGAACCGAGTGCCTCGTTCTTTTGATTTCCTTTTATGAACAGTGTGCCAGTACGTTAAGTGTGAGGGACTATTCTTGGAAGTGTTGGGTGTGTGTGTGTGTGTGTGTGTGTGTGTGTGTGTGTGTTTACCCATTGCTTCTTTTATGCAGTGACCCAATTCCAGCACAGTGCAGTATGAAGGAGTGGTGGCATTTAGGCGTGTAAAAGAACAGAGAGAATAATACATTAGAGAGATAGAGAGAGAGCATAGTCTCTATTTTGTTGCTTGCTCTGTCTTGCCCCCTTGTGGTTGTTTACTGTAACTGCACACACACACACACACACACACTCGTTAACACCCTCCTGTGCTCCACAGACTTTCTGGATTATGTCATGTTTAGACTGGCATAGGGAGCTTTTCTCCCTTTTGTCATGAAAGCCTGAAGCAGAGCTCAACACAAATCAGCACATGTTCACTGAGACAACTGCAACAAATAGCAGCCGTGAGCGGAGTTGTCCTGAAACTGCATGAATGACTATTTTAATAAGGACTCGGACATCTTGTTGGACATTCATTAATCATCCAGAGTGTTTTGGAGATGAAATTGCAAACATTTTGATGAGTTATTTGTAATGATTAGACTGACAAAAGTATTTATAATACTTAGTTCTTCAGAATTATTGACACTGATCCAAAAAAAAAATGCAAACAACCTGAATGTCTTTTAGTTTTGTTATTTATGTATCAGAATTATCCCTTCTCAGGACTATATTTCTGAAATGTGAACACTGTGAGCAGCAAAACAGTCCCAGCCGTCTTATTTTCCTCTATAACCCAATACGTGGGTCAGTGATGTCATTAGCCCCTCCGCTTCTGACCAATCATGTACACGTGGAAAGAGCAGTAAACATGCACTGGATGCTGCTATGGTATTTGAACTGGAATTTAATTCAGTTGTAGTTTTGTTAACATATGTGTATCATATCTGCAGGTTACTCTGATCCTGAGTTACGGCATGTAACTGCCCGCAAAGTGCGCATCTCGGGTTCTAAGACTTCTACTCTTTGGACGTCCCATTCACCCCCACTGTGAGCAATTATCCAGAAATGTCCAACATTTGTTGTGTTTTCACTGCAGTGTCGTCGTGTATCACCACCTACAAGAAGACTCCGCCCCCCGTGCCCCCACGCACCTCCACCAAGCCCTTCATCAGCATCACAGCCCAGAGCAGCACCGAGTCGGCGCAGGACGCCTACATGGATGGTCCGGGACACCGGGGCGAAGTCACACTGCACTCGGGCCTCAGCAATTCCACCGAAAGCATTGACAGCATGAAAGCTCTGACGGCGGCCATCGAGGCGGCTAATGCACAGGTCCACGGCCCAGCCAGCCAGCATGTCAGCAGCAGCAGCATGAACAACCCCGCACCCCTGCCCATATCCATGCCCCTCCCACTACCTGTCCCCTTGCCTGTTCCGGTACCTGTGCTAGAGGACTGCCACAGGGAAGCCCTGCGCAAGGGTCGCTGCCTGTCAATAGGCATTCAGGTGAGACATCAAGAGATTGAGAAAGGGGAGAAATTTGTGGCCAGTCTCACAGGCTGCAGTACTGTACAGTAACAGTAGGGGGCGGTATAACTTTTAAGGAAGTGGCAGAAAGCATAAATGAGTGATTATTTAATAATCGTAGTATTTAATCAAACAGTTGTAATCCAGTTGTTGCATAATCCACAAGCAGTGTAGAAAATAGCTGTGTGTGTGTGTGTGTGTGTGTGTGTGTGTGTGTGTGTGTGTGTGTGTGTGTGTGTGTGTGTGTGTGAGAAACAGGTGGATGGCCCAGAAGATCAGGAGACAGAGGACCAGTCAAAGTTTCAGTCAGTAGGGGTCCAAGTTGAGGATGAAAGAAGGTGAGTTAGTGTGTTCAAATTCATTGACGTGTGTGTGTGTATGTGTGTGTGTGTGTGCGTGTATGAAAGAGTGAACTTGTGCATACCGATGCTATTGTATTCCACAAGACAGTGTGTAAGTTTGAAGTTTGTGCCTGTGTGTGTGTGCGTGCGTGTGTGTGTGTGTGTGTGTGTGTGTAGCCTGTATAAATCACTTGGAACTCCATATTGACACTGTGTAAAAGCAAAGCTGTGTGTGAGGTATGTGTGCTCAAGCTTGTGTGTATATTTTATTAGTGACCCTACTAAATGCAGGGGAGAGGGATGAATCATAATGCTGACTCACCGGTGGTCTTCGCTCTACAGTGTTCTCTCTCACTCAACTGAAATGTCATTAATTACAGTACAGCCCCTGGCGGCTGCGGCTGCGGCTGCGGCTGCTGCTGCTGTACTGTGACTTAATTTTAGCCTGCCCATTCAGAGTGTGCCTACTGGACCTAAACCAACTCGTCTAGAATCTTGGATTAGACATACAGAAGACAGAAAGAAAATGGCTGTGAATGCTCAGATACTCAGAAATCCTAACTGAGATGTTTGATAATTAAGAGACTCAAATGAGCATAAATCACATCTTATATTATTGTCGCATCACATTACACAGGCGTACGGGTGAGTGAAAAACAAGTCCCTCACAGTAATAAAAACAGATGTATTAAAATACACAGGAGAAAAAATATGTAAACATATGTGATATAAATAGAGTGTATTAAGTCATCCTCCGCACACTGTCATCAGCCACCAGAGGAGCCTGTTCAGTGAGAGACTGCTCCTTCCCAAGTGCAGGACCAACAGACTTAAAAACTCTTTTGTCCCGCACGCCATCAGACTGTACAACTCCTCTCTGGGGGGGAGGAGTGCTAACAGGAGGATTAAGGATGGGAATGAATAGGAACTGAACCAACAGTCAACAGCTAACAGCAACCTGTAACCACCACAACACACTGGACTCTTGTGCAATAAACAGTTTTCAAGTGCAATAATAATGTGCAATAGCGCCTCCTACAGGACTCTTTTTTTTTTCTCATGCACTATTGCCTATATTGTATATTGTAATATAGTCTGTATATTATATATCCTATATATTTATATAGTGCTTCTTACTCCTACTAAATTATCTTTCTGTACTGTACTGTACTGATGCTGCTACTGGAACCTTAATTTCCCTGAAGGAACCCTCCCAAGGGATCAATAAAGTTCTATTCTATTCTATTCTATTCTATATACACAGATAACTTGCACTATGCATACACTATACTTGCATTATTGCACTGAAACATAAATTATTAAAAGTGTATTAAATTCATAAATGTAAAGAATGTACAAAATCAATAATGCAGGTCATTTATGAATCAGGACAGCGTGCACTGATGTGTTGAGTGATAGGTTAAAGCACTGGTCGTCAACTTTCTCCTGCAGAGCTACCATCCAAATGTAGTTCACCCCATCTGATCCAGCTGAAGAACTTCCTTAAGACGTTTCAGACTGAACGAAGTGTGTTAGATTTGGGTCGGAATTAAACCTGGAAGAAGGTAGTTTTCCAGGAGTTGCGTTGGAGACCACTGGTTTAACATCTTGAATCCTGTCCACTCTGTGTGTCATAATTGACATCAGTTCAGCTGGCTCTAAAATGATACCCTGTGGGTCTCGGCAAATGCTGATAATCCAAGTGACTGTGCAATAGTTACACTTTAGCTGAAGTTACAAGGTTAATGTTGTGATGAAATGATGTAACTGCTTGTCTAAAGTATAGCACCCTTTCTGGGAGCATGTGGAGATGTTCAGTAATCTCGAATAGACTGTTATCTTTATGAAACGAAAGCCGTCTTAGCAGCCAGATTGACAAAAGTGTTGGACTCGAAACAGGCCTTGGCTCCATTTAAGTTGGTAAGGAGCAAATAACTGAGAGAAGCCGTCTGTGATTGGCTGTACTCCAGTGCTGGAACTCCATTTCTGCTGTTTACGCCATATGTGCCAAGTTTTCTCATTTGATTGTATCCTGGAATAAGACTCTTCTCCAGCTTGTCTGGATGATGGGACCATGTTGTCTCAGTGTCCGCGTTTATAGAACTGACATTTCTAAGCATCACTTGTAGCCACATGTATGGCTGTCAGGATGTTCCAGGTTTGGAGTCTGGGCCTCATGGGCCTGGCTTATGTTGCACTTCGTCAGTCTTAGCAGGGTGAGAATTCAGATGCAGGAACGCAGAGGGGGATCTTCTCATTAGCTTTGACTGATGTTTCAAGCAGAATGGTGATGTTGGACTGCTGCCGTAAAATGGCTGCGTTTTATTCATTTTACTGCATTTAAAATCTCTACTAATGATAAATGATACACCAATCAACCGTAACCTCATGACCGTCTCAAAGTTTCTTCATTCATTGTCCATTTTATCAGCTCCATGGATCATACAGGAACACGTTGCGGTTCTTTAATTATAGTCTATAATTATAATTATGGTGGTGTGTTAGTCCAGCAACCAGAAATATCCAGCCACCGATGAAGGACTAGAGCTGCCATGTCAAACATGGTCAGAAACGGGCTGCTCAGCTGATCGCATGAGCTTCTGTTTGGCTGGAATGAAAACCTGCAACCACACTGGTCTGTTTCTGACTCAGTTTGACACCCTTGACTTGTGGATGATCAACACAAACTATGCAGAATCAGATGAGCTTCTGTCTCTAATTTTACATCTACAAGGTGGAGCAACTAGGTAGGAGTGGACAGTGAGTGGACACAACCACCATGTTAGTGTCACTGCAGTCAGGATGACCCACCACCCACATAATACCTGCACTCTGATGGTCCTGTGGGGTCCTGACCATTGAAGAACAGGGTGAAAAGAGGTTTACAGAGTATGCAGAGAAACAGATGGACTACAGTCTGTAATTATAGAACTACAAAGTGCTCCTGGATGGTAAGAGGAGCTGATGGAATGGACAGTGGACGTAGAAACAAGGTGGTCATATTATTATGGTTGATCAGTGTCTTTCTATCTGACACTAATCCAAGTAGATTGAAGACCAGTTTATGCTTCTGCGTCAGAGTGAATGAGAGTTACACTTAAATGGTTCCTTTCAAGATACCTAAGGACGCTTTACAGTCAGCGCTCTTCACAATCACACACGGCACTCGACAAAGCAGCAGCCGATTGTGCAGAGTGCACTCTCTGACTACGCTAGTGCGGGGTTCACCCAGGACAGAGTGCCGATCCATATCTGGGCAAACAGTAATACACTGATTTTCACACACACGGACCAGAGCCGTGGAGAGTAGCCAAGACCCCAATGCTGGGAGGCAGAAGTGCTAACTGTGCTGCCCACTGAACAACTCCGAGTCTACGCTGTGGCCATTGTGAGCAATTTGTACTTGTACGTTGGTGTGTCAGCATCTTGTTCAAGTTGGTGAAGGTGTTTCTATGCCACTGTGTTGCCTTCCTTGACACCCTTAATGCATACAGTACAACTCTGTGTGGTACTTACACAGTGCTTACAGCATAGATTTAACACAACAGCATAAATCAGCCTTTAGTCCAGATTTCTACATTTTAGAAATGTAGTCCCCACTTTAAGGTTCTATCTGATATTTTTTACCAAAGTTTATATATAAAATTATA
Organism: Acestrorhynchus altus; assembly: GCA_034509495.1. NCBI lineage: Eukaryota > Metazoa > Chordata > Actinopteri > Characiformes > Acestrorhynchidae > Acestrorhynchus > Acestrorhynchus altus. Next base: position 5,578,587 of record CM067502.1, on the reverse strand, counting down.
TATAAAACTTATATTCTCTGATTAGTTTTTGCCCTGAGTTCTGTAAGGTTCTGTCTGTGAGCCAATTAGCACATAAATACACACAAGCAGACCAGTCAGGTTCTGCTTCTTTGTTGTGGAACTACTCCATGCCATGAGCAGATACACAGGATTACCGTGCTTTATTGAAAAATGAGCCAAGCGGAGGGCTCAGAATCTTCCAAAGAGGTTTCTTATGAAAATGAGATGAAATTAATTCCTAACTGCTTGCAGAACCTGAAAATTATTGATCCTGAGGACATGCAAATGTTCTGGACCCTCCAGTGGCAAAAGTGACCTCATTATATAAAAGCAAGAATACTAGGAAGGAATGTGTGTCCTTATGGTTTATCATTGGTTTGACGTCATGTTTTCTTATAGACAAAGACAATCTGTTACTAATCTATGCTTCTTTTTATGTTTTGTCAGAACTTTCGGAAGATTAGAAGGTTCTGCCTGTGTTTGGCATGTTCCAAAGAAAATCATTTACATATTTCATCTACATACTTGTGGATTTTGCACATTTCGAGTATGTTTAGGGTCTCTGTATTCATGTATTAACGAAACTTGTTCCACATATCAGTTTTGCTCCCTTATACGTTCCACAGGGTCGGAATGTTTAAGCATCTCCATTCGCATATAAGAACATGACCGATATCTCCTCTCTACCTCTAGCCATAGACGGTTCACACGCTCCAACAGTGTAACAGCAGCCGTGCAGGCAGATCTGGACACGCCAGACTATTCACCAGCTGATTCTCCAGACGTGGATTCCCTTCATCCATCAGGCTGCCTGTCCCGGCAGTACTCTCGTGACGCCGCAACGTCCACGGTCAGCATCCAGGGCTCAGGGAACCACTATCACGCCTGCACTTCTGACGACTATGAGGACGTGGGCTTTGACCCCTCCATCCTACCTCCGCCAGACCCCTGGATCGACAGCGTGACGGAGGACCCACTGGAGGTGGTCAGCCGCTCAGTGTGCCAGCGGGACGGCCGCTGGTTCCTCAAGCTGCTGCAGGCCGAGGCTGAACGCATGGAGGGCTGGTGCCGACAGATGGAGCGTGATGAGCGTGAGAACGAACTGCCCGATGAGAGTAAGTGACCAGAGGGAATTTTATAATGATAGAACTGAAGAAACCATTTTACTGTCATCAGTTATTATTTGGTTAAGTGTTATGGTCTAATCGTTATACCTTCTTGTGCAACAAGTGGTGGGATGTATCACCTCCGGTGGTTCCTGAAGAGCAGTCCAAACTGAATTACCACATGTAGACATTGTACACAACTATAAAACAAAACATTGCAATTGCATTTACAGCTATTGGCTGATACTTTCATCTACAGCAACTTATATTTGAATCAGAACAGACTGGGAGTCTTTCCCAAACACTCTTACTGATGTATAATGGTGTTGTCGCTTGTCCACCTGGAGAACTGAACTCTAGTTTGTCACGGGAACGGTAGTGTTATGCACTATGCAACACAAGCTGTATTAATTGTGTCATTATAATGTAGTTAAGTAAACCGTTTAAAATGACAGAAATGCAGGACAGTTGCACTGCTTAACTGCTTCTCTTTGCTGTACATTTGCTATGGTGTTATGTAATAGCAGCTGGGTTATCCCAGGTGGTTGCACTGATGTTGCGAAGTGGTTGCTAGGTTGCAGTGCTTTTGCACCCCATTCATTCCTTTGTGGGGAAAAAAATATGCAAAAATATGTTGTGGAAACACTGTGTCCATCAAAACAATCAAGGCCAAATCACACAAAAGGACCAAAAATATGGAGTTGGAATGGTGTCGATATCTTGAAAACTGCTGGATGATTAGAAGAACCCATGGCTGCTGTTTTATTAGAGCAGTCATGTTAGAGATTTTCATAAAGCTTTGAAATTTGCATCACTCGACCTTTCCTAACGATGACCTTACTTCCATTTTCTGACACGGTGCAGTGCCCTCTGTTGATGTATCCTCTGGCATATCCTCAGTTCCACTAAAACTGATGTAAATGTGAGATGGTTTTTATAAACCTGAATGGAACCAAAGTTCTTTTGGTGGAAAAGGCCTATGAGCGCTCAAATCTCCTAGGGTTCCCAAACTCTTCCAAGATGCAAATTATGTCACTGTAAAATTGTACAAAACCAAAATAATACCCTGGTGTTGCTTAAAATGCAAGTGCTTCATCTTCAACTTTATGCCTTTTGGAGATCGTTTCACCTTCAACTTGTTTAACTGTTCACTGTGGCAGTCATTTTTATTGGGGTGCCAAGTATCTGAGTAAGATACATGTTTATTTTACGTGCTTATTATCAGCACAGTTATCAAATATGTTATATATTTAGTAATTTGTTATAAATTCACATCTGGATGTTATGTGGTTGTTTCTATGAAACATACAATGACAGAAAAACAGCTGCAGGTATTAAATGGATATTGTGTTCGTATAATACATGGATACATGTATATTTTGTTATAATGTTGATGATTGTGTGTGTGTGTGTGTGTGTGTGTGTGTGTGTGTGTGTGTGTGTGTGTGTGTGTGTGTGTGTGTGTGTGTGTGTGTGTGTGTGCGTGCGTGCGTGTGGTGTAGTCCTGGGGAAGATTCGGAGTGCGGTTGGTAGTGCCCAGCTTCTCATGTCTCAGAAGTTCCAGCAGTTTCGAGAGCTGTGTGAAGAGAACCTGGTGAGTTGAGCTCCAATTCCACAGTTCATGCTCAGCACAAGCTGTACCTTGCTTTGTAGACATTATAGTGTCACTGGGTATCCCAGTAACCCATTTCAGCACAACATAGTATGACCCAAGCAAACACAGAACCTTAAAATCACCCTGAAATGAAACTCTGTCCTCCTCCAGAACCCTAATGCTCACCCCAGGCCTGTGGCGCAAGACCTGGCTGGTTTCTGGGACATGCTGCAGCTGTCTATCGAAAACATCAGCCTGAAGTTTGACGAGCTACACCAACTCAAAGCCAACAACTGGAGACCCCTCGACCCCCCTGAGAGAAAGGTAGAGTGAATTCACACCTGCACCGGACAGCGTGGGGTTCGTAAGTGAGAGTTGGGCCCAGAGGCCCAGAGGAGAGTCTTCATCATTATGCTAAAGGGGTTTCTTCATGTGCGTGCTTCAGTATCAGTGTCGAAGCATAAGAGTAATTTGCATTCCGTGTTCTGGGGCTTGGCGACACTGAGCTTTTTTGTGCAACCACAACATACATCATACTGTATTACTGTGCTTTGACATCACTGCTGGTCAGGAGCTGAGCGAGTCCTGGGATATTCTCTCAGAAATAACACTCAGAGCCATAGAAGAATCATTTTAGCTTGTTAAGTTAGTTATTAAATTGCATTTAATAAATAGATGTGTGAGTGAGAAGAACCCTCACATCAGATTCAGTTTAAAGGGTTTTTTCTGGAATTTTTACAGTTTAAGGACTACTTTTACAATAATGTATAAGTAATAAATGAATTTGTACTGAATAATTACTACTTTTGAGAAATTATTTGGTACTGATTAATTAGTAGGTACTGAACTAATAAATGCTGAATGCTAATAACAACTCTAACAATAACTGCTAGTTACTGAATGACCACTACCTTTGAATAATTAGTAAGTACAGAGTCATAAGCAGATACTAAATTAGTTATTAATGATATATGAATAATGACTACTTTTTAGTAAGTACTAAATAATTGCTACTTTTTAAATAATTAGTAAGTACTGAATAATTAGCAGATACTAAATTAGTAATTGCTGAAGAATTACTACTTTTTAAATAATTAGGTACTGTATAATAAGTAGGTACAAAATGAGTTACTACTCGTTGAAGAATTAGTAGGTACTATATAGTAGGCCTTTAAATTAAAAATTGAATAAGGGTTTAAAAGTCACCCTCACGTCTTGTTTATAGCGATGGTACACAGACACTTCACGTTATATGTGGGTTCTATTTCAGTATCAGTGCTTTCTAAGCATGTACTTTAATTAGAGATTCTTTATATTTCTCTCTCATCTAATTTCCAAATTTGGTTCTACCAAATGTCATAGGCCTTTTTTAATAGAACCAAAGGTGCTTCTGCTATGGCACTGGGCAAAGAGCCCCTTTTGGCACTGTTGTTTTTCAGAGTTTATCCTCTAAAGCAATAGTAGAAATCAGTTTTATTTCCATGACTCACATTTAGTCACTCAGCCAAGACATGTGTGGTGTCCAAAGCCTTTGCTTCTTTTGCACTGGGACTAAAATGTAATGGAAGCTTATATAGGATTTAAAAGAACATGCAGTTTTTGTCAAAGTATCAAAGGTGTCTGTATTTCTGGAGGAGTTTTCCGAGACATGGAAAATCTGGAAACCAGACTATTTTTCTCGTCCTTGAGACTTCTGGAGAAGGTTGAGGGTTGGAGGTTACTATTTAACTACCGTATTTTCCGGACTATAAGCCACACCCTGGAAAACAACATATATAAGAAGAAAAAGCCGCACCTCATTATGACCCACGTGGTTTAAAGCGTGGGAAAAAAGTAGGGGCTTATAGTCCAGAAAATATGGTACTTAGATTGCATATTTTAGCCAGTGATGCTCGGTGTATTGAACAACAAATGAATTAAAGAGTCATTTGCATCTTACAGAAAATACATGTATAGTTTTCTAGGAGGTGAATAGAGTAAACATGCATTTCTGGACAAGCTGAAAGATACAGAACCATCACTGGAAGTGGAACAAGCATGTGGACTGAGTCGGTAGAATAGTATTACAAGGTTTTACATGAATGTGAACCGGTTTATGCAGGTCTCATGCAGCTCCACTAAAGTTGCGTAGTGCAGTAGCAGCGTTCCAAAATGGAGTGGCTTTAAATACACTTTCTTTTAAGTGTCTGGTCAGTTTGTCATTTAATTTAAATGTTTTCAAGCTCAGTTAGTCTCGTAGCTCCAGTGCAAAGCATACGAGCACAAACATGTCTTGGCTGATTGACTACATTTGTTGTCTTTGGAAATCTGTGTATATTTGTTTTTCACTGAATTACCACTTCAAAGCTATTCTCCATGAAAAGCACTGGTCTTTGGGGACTGACCACCCTGACCGCCGCCTGAACATTTGCTGTTGCGCCTTGTCTACCATGTCTATGTTAGTAGAGTGGGTCTCGTTGATCATACTGATTCTCATGGCTGTAAATGTTTTTGTTTTGTTTTTCTTTTCCTCACTCACTCTTGATTTGCTGACATCCTCTCCGTGTTTTGTTTGTTTGACAGTGAGCTGTTTTCAGAAGTCATTCCATCCAGGCACTCATCACTGGCGGGGGGGGGCACCGCAGACCCTCCCCCCGGCCCTGAACTCCGTCCTTAACCCTCGCTGGGCTGCTCCTTCCCCCCACACACTCGGCCGCGGGCTAGCACTAGCCGCGGCTGGCTGTAACGCTGTGTGTGTGCAGGTGTGCCATGTCTTCGCAGCTTTCTCTCTGTCTTTGTCTCACTGAGCTGGGCGATATGACCAGATAGCTTATATTGATCACTTGATCTGTATTGATCACTAATAAAACGTGATCTGATCATTATCTTACCGCACTTATAAATACACACAACCTAACGAAGTAGCAGATAACACTGGAACATCTGTATTGTTACTATCTTTTATTCACTATGTTGAGTAAACATCCACAATGCAGGCTCGAAAAAGTAAGTGGAAGTACCTGGAATTCTACATGAACTATTAAATCAATGGGAACTGATCATTATGCAAGTCAAAAACGAGCATACATTAAAAGTGCAGGCTAGAAAAAGTAAGTGAACCCTTGGATTTAACCTTTAAAAACATGTACACAAAATGCATGTTCCCTCTATAAATTTCCTGTAGTTGCAAATAAAATTTGAATAATTTTGAGGAGCATTTTGGAGCCTTTAAAGGCATTTGAGTCCATCAGTGTTTCCAGGATGCTTCACTTTTACAGCTCTCTTCAGGTCATGCCACTGTATCTTCATAGGGATTAAGGTCAGGACTCTGACTTGGCCATTCCAAAACACTGTTCTTATTCTCCACCACCCTTTAGTTAGATTTACTTGTGTGCTTTGTGTGCATTGTCTTGTTGCATCACCTATTGTCTATTGCATCAGCTTGAGGTCATGAACTGCAGTCCTTAACTGTCTTTAAGAGGGTGACCACCCAGCCTGTGGACAGACTTGTTTCCAGAGGGAGGCAAAGAGCAGCATCTTACAGAAGCAATCACTGGCAAAAATGATAAATACCTAGTGTTGTCCCCTACTTAAGGAGAGCTCTCCTCGTACTCATGGCTCACTCTTGACCTCACTGTGCTGGTGGCTCTTGCCTTGGATATTCTAAGCCAGGTCTTGAGTTACTGTAGAATGTAGAAAATATAGAAAATTTTATATCTGTATGGAAGTGTAGCTTGTTTGAGGTGGTACTTCAGGTGGTACTTCAGGCTTCTGCAAATGGTATTGCACAAAGATGATGGGGCTATAAATACATGTGGGGTGTGAGCCAAGATTGACAGATTGAGAAGAGGTGGTACGGTGCAGTGAATGTGTGGAAAATGGAACTCAAAGCAGATGTTGATGGGCAAAAAGCAGTGAAGGCCATAGTTCACACTATAGATCAATTTGCAAATGTGTCAAAGTGTATGATCATAGAGGTCTACCATCAGTGGCAAACATCCTAATCTATGGGAAATCCTGTTCCCAATTGTGGCCAAAAGTAAGCAAAGGGCTCTCTGATTAGAATTCCCTGCAGACTGGGATTTTGCCACTGCTGGGAGACACTTCCCTGGATGTGGATGGAACAGACAAATCGATGGCAGATTGCAACAAAGGACTATTTGAATGCTGACCAAAGAATCCCAGTCAACTTCAAAACACAAACAGAACAAGGTACAACATGCTGCCTTCCATTGGCAGCTGGAGTCAGAGATCAAAATTGGCACTTTATGGGTGGGTAGATGGCACTCTCTCCCCACATTACACCAAGTCTGATGCTGGTCAGCACAGATGTCTGTAAGCTGTTCTTGAAGCAATAGGGGGTGTGGGATGTGTATCGGTGTGCCCAAAACTACATCAAATAAGCCACAAAGCAAAGCAGTCTGTGTCACCTGCCCGATCTACACTGTACATGTATACATTTATGTTAATTTACAGTGACATCAGAATACATTATCAGAGATTTTACAGGGTCTCTTTCAGTGTAATATCTCAGGATTAGCTGTTGTCGTTCTGTGTGAAGATCTGTGCATGTGTAGTCCAAATCGGGCGTGTAATTCAGATTGTTTAGTGACACTTCTTCAGCTCAAAAAGTCTAGAATCTTAAGCAGAGTTTGAGTGCAGGCCAGCAGGTGAGCGTGGAGGAGGGACAATCATGCCATGAAAGAAAAGACCACCATCAATCCTAATGGAGGTTCAGAAGTTTTGGGTTGTGCTGGCACTGGAGGTCTTAACTGTGTGAATGACATTACGAAATCCAAAGGCTATCAAACTGTTTATCCCAGTGTCTGAAAGAAGGGTCTCTGTCAGAGGTCACTGGTCTTCCAGCAGGTCAACGACCCAAGCAAATGCCAGAAAGCTCTCAGAAATGTTTACTAGTGAGTTCTGAAATGGCCAGGAATGAGTCCAGATCCAAATCCTAAAGAACAGTGTTGCTCAACCCTGGTCTCTCAACATTTATAGCTTTGACAAACACCATACAAGTCTGAGGGGCTTGGTAATGAGCAGATGAATCAGGTCTGTTGGGAGCAGGGACAACCTTAAGATATGCAGGGTAGAGGTTCCTCCAGGACAATGGTTGAGGAACATTGCTATAGAATACCTGTGGAGAGATCAAAAAACCAGCAGTTTGGAGAAGGCATGCTTCAAATGTGAGACTTGGAGCAGCTGACAAAAAAGGATTGTAGCGGATTGCAGTGGAGAGGTGTAAGAAACTCATTGATGGTTCCAGAAAGTGAGAAAAAGGCCAACAGTTTTGTCCTGTCCAGCTTTTTGTGTTTTCTTCCAATGTAAAAAAAAGAAATGAACATGTGAATTCCAAAGCATTGATAACTCCCAGCAATGCTGTGGGAGAAGTGGTGCATTTTCTGAAAGAGGTGCAGGGGTTCCGTGACTGTGAGAGAATGGATTTCTCACTCTAGTTCTTTGAGGAGAGATTATGTACATAATCATTTTATTGAAACGCTTGAAAGAAGCCCACTATTGACGGTGAAAACATGTATATAGCAACTGTTCAATTAAAAAAAAAAAAACTTTGCTAATAATAGTGGATAATTTTTTCCATATCGCCCAAGTCTGTTCCCTCTCTCACTCTCTTACTCTCTCTCTCTCTCTCTCTCTCTGTCCACTCTCAGTCAGCAGAGACTAACTAACTGTGTTCTGTCTCCAGGAGAGGAGGTTGCCTCCCCCCGTGCCAAAGAAACCCCCGAAGGCTCACCCACCCCTGGCCCGGGACCGCTCGCTCGAGAGCACAGAGAAGCAGCGACAGGAGGCGCGCAAGCGGTTGATGGCGGCCAAGAGGGCAGCGTCTGTGCGCCAGAATTCAGCCACAGAGAGTGCGGACAGCATTGAGATCTACATCCCCGAAGCCCAGACCAGACTATGAAAGCACACATGCATACGCCACTGCCGCAATCCATACATATAGATGCTGATTCTAGCATTAAAAAGCACAAACACACCGCCCAGGTCTGTATCTCTTAGAGGAGCGCCACGACACATTCATACACACACACACACACACACACACACACACACACACTGTAGGCAGAAAGTTCACACATGTGTTAACATGCCTTAGGAATATTTGACCTCATTTATCTAATGTAGTATTGAGTTTAAATGAGTATTGGAGTTCATTTGCTATAATAGAAATGAGGAGAATAGTCTCACAGCCATAATGTGAAGTATCCACTTCAACGGTATCTAGAACCCAATGCTCTTTTGGACTCTGAAACTGCAAGTGAGGGGTGAAAGCTATAGTAAAGCAGCTCCAGTGATGTACCAACACAATGAAATGAAACCAAAAAAGAAAAGAAAGAAACACTTTCTTAACGCAGTGTTTCGAGTTCTGGATTATTGCACCCGTGTCCACTAAGCTGCCACTATTACCCTTAAGCAAGGCCCTTAACCCTCTGCTTCAGGGGCGCTGTAACTTGGCTGACCCTGCATTATGACCCTAACTTTCACAGGTAGGATATGCAATAAGAACAGATGTTGTACTGTGTTTTGTTTTGTTGTACTGTGAATAAGGAAGATATATAATGGCGTTAGATGCACTTTATTAGTCTAAACCAGGGTTACTCAACCCGTGGGTCAGGGACCACCAGTGAGCTGTGAAAGACTCTAGTGGTCTGCAGGCCCATCCTCAGGGGGAGGCAGTAGTCCATAGTGGGCCAGTCTTTTAACCCTGCCTCCTTTCTCCACATTCCTTTGGGGTTCTGGAGGAATAGCTGCTGGTCATCATGACGTATTCATTAGCAGGTCCTTTTACAGAAAGATGCATTGATTGTAATGGACAGTGACAGCAGTAATAATTGTATGGATGCATTTAGTGTTGCATTTTTTACACCACAGCTGAGCCAGTCGGGGGGGGGACTGGGTTGGCTTTTGACTTGCTGGACCAAACGATATGATTCAGTAATTTCTACATTGTTCAGTAAGTTTCCTGGTGTTTGCATCAACACAACACACTATTCACACTGTTTAAGTTTAAGAAACCAAACCTTCATTTGAGCATCTTTTAAGATCTTTAATTACTTCACGAAGAGATGTAGACATTATAGGGTTGATAGTAATACATATTATAATGCACTAAATTGAACCCTGAATAAAATCACGTGTAGAAGACACACGTTGTCATGTTTGGAAATGAAAAGGTTTCATTTTGTAGCCCAGTTCAGTTGTTCTATCTGAACTCTTTGGATCATGGGTTTGAACGGTTGCTTAGTTGCATGGCTTACAGCCATATAACGCATGTATTGACTACTACTACAAACAAGTACTACTACAGCAGTGAGGGTCCCTCCCTGCATAAACCCAAACTTAAATAAAGATTTATTTATTTATTGACATGCTGTGAGATACAGAGCTGGAATCTGAAGAAACGTGTGGACTGATGTAGTAGAGTAATAATGCGGGACTGGATACACGCAGCGTAACGCAGTTCTGGAAAGAGGACAAAGTTCCATAGTTCAGTAGCAGCGTTTTTACTGGGATTGGTTTTCACAGAGATTGGTTTTCTCTCTGTTAAAGTCAGTGGAGCTTCAGCCTGATTCAGAAGCTGAAGTTTTTAGGTAAAATTGTTACATAGTGTTGCTTTTAAATGGATGTTTCTGACATGATGTAAAGCTCAGCTTCTAATAAACCAACCATTGGATGTGTCACGCAGTTACGTACCTGTACTACTGGCACTTGTCCACTATTTTGTGCACATTTTTGTTACCTGGTACCTGGTTTGTTTTCCCGCTTCCACAACTCCACCGCAAAATGTAGTTGGTGATGTCACAAAACAATGAATCAAGGTTTGTATTGGTTTATAGATTCTAAATGATATTGATATTATGTTTAAAACAACCGTACTAAGGGAGTAAAGAAGTTTTGGTAAATCATTTATGTAGCTAGCTTTTTTTGATGGGTTACCTTTTTATTTTTAAGTCATCTCTATTTAAAAAAAGACAGGCATGCGAGTAATATATATTCCGTTCTATGTGTTTTTAGAGAACGCTTTGTTTAAAGACTTAAACCGGAGGTGTGCTTTTATAATTGTTGCCTTAACCAGCTAGATGGAGAATACTGCATATCCTGTTATACAGAAAATACAACGTTACTGTGTAGAAAACGTCAGTGTAAGTCTGTTAAGTTGTGACATTCAACTGGCAGATTCCCAAAACGACAGCAATCTGAACAGCCTTTACACAATAGCACAGCGATAGTGCTGGATGTTTGCATTGCGTTGCATAGAGTGACGTAGCCAATCAGTGCTCTGCAAGGTTTACATACCATGTTTTAATCCTTACCCTGCTCACTCTGAACCACAAGTAAGCAGGTGCGATATTAGTACCCGGTTCAAGGTATCAGATTTGCCGAATGGAAAAAGCAAAAAAGCATGCAGGTACCGTTTTACAGTACCCAGCTTGGAAAGCTAAGCTCAGTGACCCAAGAGTGGCAGCTTGGCAGACATGGGTTTGGAACCTACAGCCATATGATTTATAGTCCAGGACTTTATCCACTGAGCTACTACTACCCGCCCTCTTCAGGGTGGAGGATGTTGACTGTGTAGGCACTGACCTGACGCTGCTGCTTGTGGGATTTTTGGTTTTCCTTTCATTGAATTGATTAATGAGGTCAGATTTATGGAAAACACATCTGCACATCTGAACACATGATCACTCACCCACGTTACAGTAGTAAACACTCCACACACACACACACACACACACCTGTGTACTGGCGCTGAATGAGAAGGGCAGGGTGTTTGTATATAATCTGTGATATACCGCTACCCTTACTGCTACGAGGGAAAGCGTAGCAGCTCTCGATGTTTTGTTTTGATCTCTTCTGCGCAATCTTTCCCAGCTGGTCTCGTCTCGCCGCTCGCTCTGCGGTGGTCGGTCTGCAGCTCCTCTTCCTCGCTGTGTACAGTAGGCCTCGGCCCTTTCTCTCTCAGTCCTCCTTCTGCTTCTCTTCCTCCCCGAAATCTGACCAGTGCCACACCTGTTCTCCTGCTGAACCCTGGAGCCGAGGAATCAAATGGATGAGCCATCACCCACGTACACTCTTACAAATAAAGGTTCCTCAGTGGTTCATGTCTTTTTATAAGCAGTTCTTATACACATCTGCTGTTGATTATAGATCTTGTATTGGACCCTGTACCTCTTTAGATGCAGTTTGATGAATTGTCTTATTTGCTCAAATGACCCTAAACGAGCCTGATCGGAACGCATTTCTTACTTTCGATAACTCAGTAAAATTGCTGTCATTGTGTGAATGCAGAACCTGAACACAAAAGTGCCATGATTTCTACAGAGAAACTGCAGTTTCTGGGTGTTCATCACCAGTCTCCATGGAGAGCAGCCTCCACTGAATAGATTTCATACACTGATCATCTATAACAATAAACCTACCTGCCAGGTGCAGTGAGTAACCTTGATTAGCAGGTTCCAGTGGCTTCTGTCATGTATTAAGAGATGTATTAAGCAGCAAGTGAACAGTCAGTTCCTGAAGTTGATGGACGATTATGAGCCACTTTCACAAGAACCAAAATGTGATGTCTACATAACATGGTCAGAACATCTCTAAAACATCAAGCAGGTCTTGAGTATGCAGTATGCAGTGACCAGTATCTACCAAACGTATTCCAAGGAAGGACAAAGGGTGAACCATCAAAAATGTCATGGGCACCCAAGACTCATTGGTGCTCATGGAGGTCCCAGTTCATGACAGGACTTGAAGGATCTGCTCCTAATTTCTGCTAGTCTTGGTACCAGATACCACAGGACACCTTCAGAGGTCCATTCTTTTACTTATCAGAGACAGGTGGTTTAACTGTTATGGATGATCAGTGTATATCATATGTGTAATCTGGGGTTCTGCTCTTGCTCTTGTTCTTATGACTCATGGGTTCTTGTAACAGTGAAGGCTCTCAAAGGGAACTGGATTTCCACTATTAAAAAAGTACATGATCCTTGAGGAACTTTTGGAGGTTCTTCAATTTGAAACTGTGGAGGAACCTCTTAATTTGCTTCATGGAGCCTTTAAGAAAAGGACAAATAGTCCTAGTAGGTTCGTTCCTTGAACCACCAAATTTTCAGATTAAAGAACCTCCACTTGTACTTTTTATAGAGTGGATCATCACGTAATTAGTTGCATAATGAATGACTAGAACTTCTCATTAAACTCAAGTTGGAATAAAGTATCTCCTGTCCTGTGGATTGATGGTTTAGAAGAGGCCTTCAAATCTGGACCTCCAAGTCCAGTTTCCAGTTGTAAAGTGTGACACTACATGGCCAATTAATTGCACTGACAGTTCCTTTAACTTCCAGTGAGAGCAAGCTCCCAGACTGGAAACTAGATTCAAAGGTCCAGATTTGAAGACATCTGGTTTAGAACAGTTTTCTTATGAATACAAAGTTTGTCATTGTTGTTTTTTTTATCGCTGGCGATAACCTTGACTGCAACAGGTCCCTCACACTTACTTTTCATTTCGAAAGATGATTCTTCAAAGAACCAGTTATTAAATGGTTCTTTACTCAACCAGTTGTAGTTGTACCCATTGCCAGGGTAGGCAACCCTGGTCCTGGAGTGCCAGCTTCTGGCAAAGTTTACTGATTTCCCTGCTTTAACAGACCTATGAAACCTGGCTATATACAGGTGAGTGGAGTCAGGTGTGCTCGAGCAGGTGGAGAACAAAACTATGCAGGAGTCTAGCACTCCAGGACCAGGGTTGCCTATGACTGTTCCATGGTATTGCTCCAAAGAACCCATTGTGGCACCTTTATTTTCATGAGTGTTCCTGCCTCGGCAGAGCTGGATTATTCGGAAAGTTCTGAATCCAGAGTTAGATTGAGGTCGAGCGAGGACAGCGGTCCCTTCGGAAAAGACCCTGCGGGTCTTTCGTAGACGGGGCAGATTGCGTCCCTTTCTCTACCTGACATACAGAAAACCTTCCAGGTCAGCATCCTTCACTGCTTCACCTTCTGCTTCTGCTGACGTCACTTTCTTACTTGCTCTCTCTCTCTCTCTCTCTCTCCCCCTCTTTTACCGTAACGTATGAATGAAACACAGCAGCAGAACAGGGTACGTTATGTTAAAAGCAATACTCGTTTCCAATTCGAACAATCAGAGATCCACTGTAAGACTGTAAAGACTGTAGAAGTCTGTTATTTGTACTAGTTGGTTGGTTCACTGCTGATGGAAGAAGAGGCCTTCAATGTTCTGTAGCCATTTCTGTTTCCTGTACTGATGCTTGCTATTGTGAACTCATATGATCGATCAATATCACTCTTCTCTATTTGGAATAAAGGAAACCCTCTAGTCATACGGTAGACATTTAGGCACATATTCTTCAGTGTATATTATAGCCTAAGATTAACTTCCGTTTTTTTTATAAGGTAGAATTGGAATGTCCTGTGGATACAGGCGATGGCCATCCTCAGTAGAGCCTCTCCCCTTGAATTCAGCCGAGAGATGAAAACTGCAAAAACGCAAGCTTTTTATTGTTGTTCTCTAATTTACGTCTTTCCAGTAGCAAGTTCGGTGAGTTCATTTTTGTCGTTTCCTATGACAATTTTTTTTTATTTTTTTGGAATTGGGTAGAGGGTTGTTTTTGGTTTTTTAGTAGACTGTGGGGGAGTGGCTCTCTGAGAGGATCATATGTCTCAAGTCTGTCCAATCAGGCCAGGCGGGCTAGACTTAGCATTAAACTCTCAGGACGATGTGGGGATTCAGTGGGCGCAGCAAAATCAGGGTCTCCCAGTGGTGGTGTTTGTGTATGAATGTGTGTACGAGTGCGTGAGGGTGTGTTTGGATAAACAACTGTCTTTATGGTGAAGTGTGTGTGTGTGTGTGAGGGTGTGTGAGTGTGTGTGAGCGTCTTTCAAAGTGCTTCCTAACTTCCTTGGTTAACACAGACTTTTAACTTTATGTTTGGATGAAGTGAAGTAGCCTCATTAACCTTCCCCACCCCCCAATAAGCCCCCACCCACACACATACACCCTTCCTCCACCCCCAAGTCCTTAATTTAGTCAGAAATGTTTGTACAGAAACTCTACAATGACAAGCATGCAGACACGGTAATATAGGAATACTGTATATCTTATTTGTACTTTAATTCTTTATTTATGAATTAATTTATTTAACCTATTTATTTACTTATTTATTGTTGATTTATTTTGTACGGTTTTGATTCTGTTCAGTGATCTGTCATGCTACCCTCATATTGTGAATATGTTGTATTGTATGTATAGACATTATGTGTGCATACATACGATAAACACAGAATAAATTCTTCAAACTTTTTCTAGTCTTGGGACATTTTTACACTATTGTGTGAATCTGTCTGTCTGTCTGTCTGTCTGTCTGTCTAGCCCAGTGTTTCTCAACCATGGTCCAGGAGGCACCCCTGCCCTGCATGTTTTAGCATTAACATGCCCCTCTGCAACTCTGAGGGGTTTGTTAATGCGCTGAATCCAGTGTGGTGGGAACAGGGTAGGGGTTCCTCCAGCACCAGGGTTGAGAAACACTGGTCTAATGTATTGGGACACCTGCTCTTTCATTGTTTCTCCCACGAGTTTATCCTGCTTTAGAGAAACTGTCATCACTCTCCACTGCAGGTTTTCTACCATATTTTGTAGGGTTGCTGTGAGGATATCAGTGATGTATGTTAGTGATGCCAGGCTGTTAAATAATCATCATCCCCCTCCAGACAATGTATCCATCTTGGGCCTGTATGGGAAGTTTTGTCCTTGAGTTCCATGTTGGCCCCACCTTTGGACACCCACTAGGGTCACTGATGGAGGAGTTAAACGTGGCCCATCTGGATTTGGCCAGCCCAACTGGGTCGCATAACACATAAACCCATTCAGAGCCCATGCCCACCTAGAACCCACCTAGCCCACAGGGTTTTATACTCCTCTAGCCTACATGTGGCATTAGGCTTGGTGCCAATAGGTTCCTGTATGTCTGATCCAGACAGTCCTATTCTCATCAAGGTCTAGGCAAGATTTGTGTGCATTTGCACATATGTATCAACAACGTAAAGTAGCTGAATGCATCCATTAGACATTTGGACGTACAGTGTATCTCTGTTTATCTGTCTCCTTGTGCCTCTGAAGATCTTTCTGCTGGTGGTCTGACTTCTGCTAGAGCTTCAGCCTTTCTTAATAAAGTTCTTGTCATACAAGCTGCAGTACTACGTCCTCTAGCGCCCATGTCTGCAACTACCAGTGCAAGGACATTGAGGAGTTAGAGTAGTGCGTCACATCACTGCAGACACCGCTAGAGGGCAGCAGAACCATCAATTTCGTTTCTTTAGCAGCCGCTTTACTTCAGCCAGTGTTACAGGTTCCCCTGACTTCCCTCCAGCACCATGTAAGGGTCTGTCTCGCGCAGATTTCTTAAACAATAAAAATGCAATACAATCATTAGCATACTTGTTTCCATAATACTGGATTTACTAACTAGATGTATTTTAAAGTGCAGTATTTAGAGTGTAGCATTTCAATTTTAAGAATAGAACTTTATTGATCCTTTGGGAGGGTTCCTTCAGGTGTAATATTTAGATTTTAAATTGTATTATTAATAATGTAGCATTTTAATTTTAAATTATAGTATTCATATTTTAAAGTGTTGTATTAATAATGTAGCATTTTAAATTTTAAAATACAGCATTTCAATGTTAAAGTATAATATTTAGATTTTAAAGTGTAGTATTAATAATGTATTATTTCAATTTTAAAATATAATATGTAGATTTTAAAGTGTAGTATTAATAATATAGCATTTTAATTTTAACGTGTAGTATTTATATTTTAATGTGTAGTATTAATAATGTAGCATTTTAAATTTTAATACAGCATTTAAATGTTAAAGTATAATATTTAGATTTTAAAGTGTAGTATTAATAATGTATTTCAATGTTAAAGTATAATATTTAGATTTTAATGTGTAGTATTAATAATGAAGCATTTTTAAATACAGTGTTTACATTTTAAAGTAGAATTAGGACATTAAAGTGCAGTATTTGCATGATAAAGTGTAATATTTCCAGTATATAATTTTCATTTTAAAGGACATTATTTTAATTTAAATATATAATATTTGGATTTTTAAGTACAATATTTTCATTTTCTGGCTATTATCCTTTTTGTATGTGTGTATATTTAATGATCAGTAGCTGAGCTTCTGTCCCTCTGCCCTGATCAGTCTGAAACTCCACTTTAATCTCCCTCTGGGATAAACAGCCCGAGGCAAATACAGATTCTCCAGATTAAAGCACAAATCAATTAGTCTGTGTTCAGATGAATCAATAAATCTCCTTAATCTCCATGAAGATAAACCCATTAATACTCCAAACACCTTGTAAAGAAAATGTTTCCCGTTCTCAGGGGGGATTAGGGCTGATGATTATGTCTGTAGGTCTGTCTCTGCAGGACTGTCACTGAGGGTCTTCAGTGGCTGCTCAGAGGCAGATGTAATAAAACTAGAATAGGTTCATTTATCTGACTAAAGGAAGTTCTTACAGCACAGAGCTCAGAGACTGGGTTCTTATTACTGTATTGGTATGTGATAATGATGATAATAATAATAATCATAATCATAATCATAATTCATGTTGTTATTATTAGTGATATTAGTTGTTGTTGTTGTTGTTGTTGTTGTTATGTTTTAATATTTTTCCCTGAGATCATTCCAACTCCTGATTCTTCAGATTCTATGACTTGGGTTGATACAGTAGATGCACAGAAAGAGATTTTTGTGATTATTTATTATTATTTTTTTAATCAAAGGATTAAATTGGGTCAAAGGGTTTGTCACCTAATGTCACAATCATACAAATACACTAATTACATCCAACCCACAGAAACCACCGCAGACAGCACAGCCACCATCCGAGACACCACAGCAACAGCCTAACGACCACTAAACACCATATATAGGGTTGAGATCGCCTTGCAACAGTGTGGCACCCATCTAACAAGTCCATGGCAACCACATAGCATCACCATAGTAATCACCTGGGATATTGAAGGAGCCGCCTAAGAACACCATAGAAACCACCTGGAATACTAAAGCCTCCACATCTCAGTAAGAAACAGTTGAGAAAGTGGGAAAAATTTTAACTCTGCAACCATTCTTTGTTTCAATGGTTCAGGAAACCCACTTATTATTGGTATCATCATCATCATCATCATCATCATCATCATATATGCAGTTCTTGTGGTTCTATACACATTAAATATCTTTAATATCATCTTTAATAGAGAACCATTTCTTTTTTTCTGCATAGATTCTGTATTGTTTCCTTTTTGTTTTATTGCTCTTGTTCTTCTTCTTCCCTTTTCCTGTTTCCTCCTCCTTCTTTTTATCTTTTCTCGTCTTATTCCCTTTCCTCCCTTTTCTTCTGTTCTTTATCTTTCATTCCTTTCTTGCTCTTATTTGTCGTCATTTTTTCAACTTTTTTTCCTTCCCTTCATTTTTTCCCCTCCATCTGCTCTTTAATTGAGTTTTCTTTGATAATTCTTGCCCTCCTGTTTTTTTCTTTTCTTTTCATCTTTGTCATGTCTTTAAATGTATTCATCTTGCTTTCCTTTTTAACTTTTCTTTGTTTCTTGATCTGCTCCCCCCCCCCTACCCTTTTTTATTATTCTTCATTTTATTGTCCGTGCCTCACGTCCCGTGCTCTTGTTCTTTTTTTTTCTTCCCTTCTTTTTCTTTATTGCTTTCATTCTAAACTACATGTGTGCAACGATCCTCCAGTGTGTAGTTTACTCTTCAACTGCAGGTGTATTTATTTCATTTGCAGTAACTCAAAGCAAGTCTGTCTCTGTGCCCAAAGCATGAGCATGAGCTGAGCATGGTCTAGAGGGGGTCTCAACCCAGCCAGCCTTCTGCTTTGGGCTTCTCGTCCTTTTGGGATGAGTTGGAGTGATCCAGAACTAATCAGTCCTCCATCATCAGTACCTGACCTCACTGATGCAGTCATTGTGAGGTTGAAAGCAGTCCAACCCTCCTCACCGAAATGTTACACCAAAGGGGGGCAGGTGTCCGCGCGCTCTCGATGTTCCACTGGTGTTTGTGTGTGTGTGTGTGATGACTGTGTGAACTGGACTCTATTCTTGTCCGCGGAAAATCAGCGCACAAAGCCTCAGTCAGACGCGCGTGCTGCTGCGCCGGAGAGCCGCGCAGACGGAGCTGGGAGCGCACGGCCGTCTGCAGAGCGCGCTGCTGCGAGCGCATGTGGTCAGATTCCCAGGGACCCCTGCATGTCTCCGCGACACTCAATAAAACCACGAGAGCATGAAACCGCAGTGAAAGGGGCTCCACCCGCCAGCCTTTCAGGTACCTGGCCACTAAACACACTCTCGGGCGCACACACGCGCACAAAAGGCGTGCAACAAAGCGCGCGGGGGTCTTTTGTGGCCATTTTTTATGCCCCCACAACACGAGCGCAGAGCGATGCACAACACTGTCCACCCACCGCGTCAACAAACGCAGAGATGCTCGAGCCCTGGTCTGTAATCGCGTGACAAAGAGCCCGGAGCTCCAAAGCGCGCAAGAGTGTTACTGTAACGCACTCCAGCCTTTAGTGTGACAGTGCACTCATCAGAATGCAGGGTTCTTTGGAGACATGCCAGAGAACCACATTTGGTGCCCCAAAGGTTCTCAAGTGTTTTCAAAAGTTTGGTTTCCTATTTACACTCTTAAAGAGTAATGAAGATACAGAAGAAGGTTCTTTGTGTAGATGCCAAGAAGAACCACATTTGGTTCTTTATCCTTTATTAAGATGTTTAAAATGAAGGTAAAATTTGGTTTCATACTTACACTCTTAAAAATGAAGGCACAGAAGAATGTTCTTTGTTTATATGCCAAGAAGAACCACATTTGGTTCCTTAACCTTTATTAAGATCTTCAAATTTAAGGTTCCCAGATGTTTTTTTATAAAGTTTGGTTTCTTATTTACACTCTTAGAAATGAAGATACAGAAGAAGGGTCTTCGTGTAGATGCCAAGAAGAACCACATTTGGTTCCTTAACTTCTAATTACTAGTGCATATCAAAAATCAGAATACTGTGGAAGGATTTTGATGATTTAATTCAAAGATCGACTGTCAGAGATTTTATATTCAGTAAAGGGAGGCATTTCAAGCTGTTTTATTTTAAAGTTGATGCTGTGATTAGTAAACTATTTATTCGAATTTGATGAAGGTCACAGTGAAGAAGGTTATTTGTAGAGATGTTGAGAAGAACCACATCACTTTCATAAAGAACAATCAATTAGGTGGTTCTGTATTTAAAAAAAAAAAACACATTTAATATAACATTAAAATAGTTAGATAATAAAGGCAGCAAAAATGGTTCTTTGTAGACATGCAACAGTAGATCCAAATGTAAATAGATTATTCTTTACATTTTTCAATATAAAGGCCAAAAAAAGATGCCACAGTAGAACCATTTTAACACGAGAGCATTTACAGTATATTGATGACTCTACACGTTTAATTGACAGGTTCTTTTTAGTCTTCATAATGAAGGTGAACCAGGTGAACTACAGGAGAACCAGAAGTAGCAATACGTTCTTTTAAACAGGCGGTGAAACGGATGTTTGGAGAGATGCCACAGAACATCCTTGCCTTTTCACTACAAACTTAAATTAGCTGGTTCTCCCAAAAGGGTTCTTTGGAGAAAAGTCACAGAAAAGTCTTTAAATATGGGGTCACGAGATGCCAACTTTCACATCTTCAAACATGAATTAGGGAAGCAAAAGAAGATCTTAGACATAATTGAAGCAACCCTTCATGGAAAATTTGTGTGTGTGTGTGTGTGTGTGTGTGTGTGTGTGTGTGTGTGTGTGTGCGTGTGTGTGTGTGTGTGTATGGGGGGGGGGGGGGTTAGGGTAGCAGTGTTTTGTTATTTAATAGCATGTTGCTGGAATAACCACAGCACCCCCTTTTAAAAGCTGTCCCATAGAACCTTTTTAAAGTCCAAAGCAGTGGAGACCTACTGAGGTTAATTTAGATGTTTCCTCGTATCACCAAAGTCCAAAACCAATTAACCAGAGCATCAGAAGCTCCACCAGTGTTAGTAAGAGTGTTATTAAAAGATCCTGACCTATGTGTTAATTACTGCCCCTCCTCTAATCTGCTCTTTAATCTAATCCTCGCCTTAATCCTGATCGACACCGGAGATTAGGCGGATTAGTGTTTGTGGATGAAACCTCTGGGAATACACTCTCCTTTCCTCCACACTGACTCCTAAACGATGAAGGTGCCCTGGCGCGTTCATTTATAACACCCCCATCAGCCCGTCTGCTCCGACACAGCCCGGGACCGACCCAACTGCAGTCCTTCCCACCCGGCTGCGCAGGTGCTCTGGCCTGCGCGCGCAGGCAGTTGGGGCAGGAAGGCTAACCTGAGCACTGATCTGCTGTCTAAAGGCTATTGATAAAACATGACGTGTTAAAGGAACCTTACAATCTGACCAGTTATTAAAAAAAAAAAGAACAACAACAACAACAACAACAACAATAATAATAATAATAACAATTTTCTCAAATCAAATCGGAAACATTGTTTTTTATTTAAATTTACTGAAAATATTTTCTGATGATTTTTAAATAAGTATTGAAAATATGCCTTTGAATAATGAAACATTTTACAGCAATATATGAAGAAAACGAAAACATGATTATTAAAAAAAAATCAAATGCAGTGTTTAAAAAGCAAATCAAGAATAATGAGTGATATGGAACATCACTTATAATTTAGCAAATAATTTACAATAATTTAAAATGTAATTAAAAATACAATTTCATCGCATTGTTTAATAAGTTGCAATATGAATTTCAAATTTCGTGAAAATGTGAGAAACAATAATACAGATTTAGATCAACAGAGAAATGAATTTTGAAGTGTTTGATCTGTTGAATGTTGTTCCTTTTTTCTCTAAGTAGCGTGTGTGTGTGTGT